>PNEQ01055655.1:0-17429 GCA_003012365.1 Medauroidea extradentata
TTGTGACACTTCTAACCAGAGCGCATCTATGGATGTAAATGAGACAACACCGATTTCTGCAAATGAGGCTTTCCAGGGACTTGACCGATTCTTACAGCTCGGATGCAAATAACTGGTTGGTGTGTTTTTGTGCGTGTCAGAAACAGTAACAATATTCAGAAACATGCATATTATATTTAACGTCACGATTATGTTATTGAACTTTAATTGGCTCGTTGATGTGTTTGAACTGAAACTGCACCTATCTTGTGTTATGTGGCGCCCTATATAATTAAACTTACATACTCCGGTACCATTTCTTCATTAATTCATTTGATATTAGTTCATTACAGCAGATTATGTTAATAGATAATAATAGCCGTTTGTTCAAATATGAAATGCAACGATGATAACGTGCTTAGATGTAACTTCAACGTAATTTCTTTAAGATTATATTTTAACTGTGGTAATGTAACATAGAACATACAACATTGAATAAGTAGTTTTGTTTTATAACGTATGCATAGTAACAACTGTATAAAATTATTATATAGCAAAGGGTTCCTACAAATTATTATCAACCAACACTTACCTCAAACAAATAACTAACCGTTCTTCGGGATGAATTGGTTGCTTATGCCAGTTTCCCCAGGATTTGTCCACATTAGTTTCTATTTTCTTCAGAATATAATTGAAGGTCCTCAACTCCATCCTCAAATAAGAAACAAACCTGGCCTTGTCCAATTTCAGCTGAGGAAACAGGTGGTGGTATTCGCCAAACCTTTCTCTACCGCGGTTAATTACATGTATACCAGATTTCTGTATTCGCACTTTTAAATCTACATTTTCAAGCAACAATGATTCTTCATCGCTAGAGGAAGACATTCTCGCAATGTGAGTTGAAAGCTTACTATAAGCTTTATTTGTGAACACCCAACACTAACCGCAAGCGCTTGCAAGTGCTGGGAGCAAGCCTTACGTAACAAGTACCTTGCAACCAGCTTTCTTTGTGAACGCACCCTTAGAAAACTGCTTTAGGGCGCCGACTAACACGCGCCTTAAATAACTTGCAGTGTTTTCGAAAAATAGGTTTTTTTACGAAATGATTCCAAGTGTGTCCATTGCACGATGTATGTACTGAATGTACTCTTTTTACGGAAACGTAGTTTCAAAACATTACGTCAATTATAAATATCATTTCGGAGTCTCTCAAAATTGGTAAAAATAGCTTTCTCAAGGTTTTATACCTAGAAAATTACTCCCGATATTCGTGTTCTACACTGAAAAAAGAGTATAGTTGCAGGTACCATAATTGTGTTAAAATAGGGACAACAAAACAGTTTGGTTGTTGGTACTACTCAGGACAATTCCTTCAAACAATACGTTTTGTAGTAGAAACAAAGAGCCTTGTTGCTTTTACAAACCAGATGGTAACGTTTACATAACAGATTGTTGAAGGAACTGTCCTGAGTTGTACCGACAACCAAACTGTTTTGTTGTCCCTATTTTAACAGAAGTATGGTACCTGCAACTATACTCTTCTTTCAGTGTAGAAACATGGGATGAACCTGTTGAAAACTTTTCACCTGTAAAAGTTGGGGTCACCACTGCTTGTGTCAGTCAAGCGTGTGATGTACGATACCAATGCATGCAGTTTCAGTTTCTGGCGGTAGAGGCGATACCGCACCAGATGTGCCAATCAACATCGCCCTTGGCGCCGTGCCTCACTCTCACAAACACACGGCCAGAAGGCGGACGTATTAAGGAGAATCAGTACCTATCATCTTCGAATGTTTCCATTTTCCTTGTAAGATTACACTCAATGAATTTATTAATACTTTCCGTCTGACGTGACACAAATATTACCGTCTTAAACGTTATCAAAATTTCACACCTTCACTACATTTCTTAAGGTCGATTGCAGAGCCTTATGAGGAAAATATTGTTGTAAGGATGAAACTAAATAGGTCTTGAGTGAAATCTGAGAATTCTTTGTCTGCATTTCAGATTCAGGAAATTGAGATATCTCTGTTGAAGTGAAATGTTACCACAATATTCGCGGAAGAAAACTTATTCCTCTTAATGCATCGACTAACGGATGTAGCTAAAATGTATGTTATTTACAATTTATAACGCACAAAACTTACATGACGGTGATATGATAATTTATTTTTAGTGCTTCACGTACAGTATTGTTGAGAAAATTAAAAAAAAAAAAAATAATTATAAAAAAGACGTCGTTGATATGGTTTATAAAACGGTATCGTAACCATTTTGTTTGAAAACAAAAGTGCCATTAAAACACGACAACGCTCTCGTGTAAAACTATGTCGTATATGCAAGTGCGGTCTTTCCTTTACATCATAGTTATGTTCTTCCTATGAAACATTACAAATAAATTTAAAACAAGAACATCATTGTCCCCGTGTGGCATTCTGTCCGCCTTTTACGTCCACCATGATTGATTTCTAGCTTGAAAAATATCATGGAAAGTCTGGAGACTCCTTAAGATATCCTCATTTTTCCTTAGATTTCACTCATTTATCGTCTCTGCTATGAAAATTTCTCACATTTCACTCAGAGAGGCCTTCGATTTTACTCAATATGACAGTGCAATCGGCCCTTAGTTTTTGACTAGTAACCTTCCGTAGTAAGAAAGTAATTATTTCTGCGAATAGTCACAGGTGTATTACAAGCAATAGTAGGCAAGCAATGCCTTGTCAAAGCATACAACATTATAGAACATCTTTAAGCCAAATTAAAGCAGAAGTCCTTTTATTCTAAAATAGCGTGTTCTGATCTTCTTTAAAATGACGTGAGTGATGACTGCTTAGTAAGACTGCAAAGATGCGTGTATGCCCAATTCTGATCCTGCAGTAGTCTTATAATTTTGACTTCTCGCTGCCGTAATTGGTGTTATTGCGACTTTGTTTTACACAGAGATGTGTTTTGGTACATGGAATTTTACTGTATACAAGTTTGTATTTTGCTACGCAAGTGTGTGTTTGATCCAACAAAATGTTTGTCGAGGGAACAACACATAAAACGCGAAACATTTTCATTTCGCAGGTCTACCAACTATATATTTAACTGGACTAAACTCTCTAGTTGAGAGAAATAAATATGTGAAGGGCAACCAAATGTATAGATCAATGAAGTTTTACACACTTGTTTGGCCACAAACGTATATATGGTTTACTGCACCAAACTGTGTAGGCATGAAATTATGGGTATAGAATCTGCAAAAAAGTTACATGGGTATGAAACACACCATTACAAATATTAAAATCATAAAATGGTTAGTCACATTGAAATGTTTCATAGAGACGAGATATCAGTTTAGTTACTTTCCCATAGAGGCATGAAAGAAAAGTTTTGTCGTAGATATAATACTTCTGTGAAAATAGGACAATGATCCAGTCTGGATTTGGTACTATCCGGGCTGTTCCTACAACAATATCTTCTGTTTTGTGATCTGGGAGCATCTTTCTATTACAGAAGGGGACCGCGGTGGCCGAGTGATCAGATCATTCCTCCTACCAAGGCAATCCGGGTTCGATTCCCGGCGGTATGGGTCGCCGGATTTTCACATGTGGTAATCGTGCGTTGGTCGGCGGGTTTTCTCGGCGATCTCCCGTCTCCTCCCCCCTCGTTCGGGCGCTGCTCCACAATCACATCATGTCACTTACCATCGCTGAAGACCTCGATGTTAAGTGCTGACCAAAGTCAGTCACTCTCACTCACTCTTTTACAGAATTGTGTTCTCGTATTATTTTTACAGAACTTCAAACGACGGTCCTGTCATTTTATTTGTGGTACGTATGTAATAAAGCCCACAGTAGGGTAGTATTATTATGTTTTACGATCCCAGTTAATAGTTTCTCAACTACAGCAACGTGTAAAAATAATTTTTACCACTTTTGAGTAGCTTGGTAATCATGTTTTTTTTATTAGCGGGAGGCAATTATTAAAATATTGGGACAGTATTTTAAGTGTTTTCTTTTCGTAGATAAACGCATTGGATTTACTTTGCTACCGTCCCTTTCACCACTTCAAAGATTTTAAGCTATAGCTCTTTAGGAACTCGGAAGTTATTATCATCAATTAATCTTAAAAGGATTAATTTACATTTAAAACAAGTTCTTTCTTTCATTTATTCGCGCTCGCCTGGCGTCGGAAAGACTTCGGCTCTCGGAAGCATGGCCGTGCGACCTTCAGTACCGACAACGTAATATCAATCCAACCTCGGGCTATCAGGTTGTTGCCCATCGTCTGCCCACATCGAGCTCCCAAGGCAGTCACCTTTAAAAAGTGCCTTATCTGCTGGCAACTCGCACCTCTGAGCTCCTTCATTTCCCAGCCAATCGGTGTGCTTTTATTCTCGCACTGGCCACGCCTCCTAGCTTCGCCTTTCCGGCTCCCGACCGCACCGTCATTTATTTATACTTTCTTTTATTTCACCTATTATAACATAATTATTTACAACACACAGTTAACGCATACTTCTCACAAAATTTAAATTAATACCCTTTACATTTATTAATAAATATTTTACATTGTGTGGCCAGCTTGGTCTCTGATTGGCCGGTTTTTTCCCTTGTTGTAGCTCTGCTTGTTTTGTGTCTCTGAAGGCAGGGGGGTAGGGGGTGGGGTTGAGCAGTGAGTCATTGACGCCATGTGGGTACAGGACTAGCGTCCTTCTCACACCAGACAATAAGTTCTGATCGGGCATTTTTCATAGGTCAGGGAGTAGGTCTTGTTCCCCCATCCTTATGTCACGAGCTGATAGATGGTTCTCGACAACCCTTTCCTGGCGTCACCAATACGTCCCTTCTCTCAGCCAGAGATAGAGCCTCTGTTCTTCAGAAACACAGTGTTTACTATTTACACCAAAAATACATACATCAATTTATCTAACAATATACTACAAATTTAAACGGGCAAATTCCAAATGCCAGTAACAACTTCTAATAGTCATATATGAAAAAAAAAATTTTTGTACCACGTTACAGCAAAGCTTACGCACCAGGTAGAAACATCTCTTCTTAACATTGAAAAAAAGTATTACCTATGATGCTAAGAATACAAAGTTTTCTCGAAGTGAATTTTTTATAAGTTTTTAAATTTATTCTTTACTAAATGATATCTCTTTATCACAAGCTAGTGAGTCTCAATTATTTAATTATTTGTTGTGTGTAGAAAATGTTTTACAGAATGTCTGCCTTAATAGTATTTTTGTGTATTTATTGTTCTTAAGCTAACTTGAACAACCTCAGAAAAAGTGGGGTGCCACAGTCAACAATATAGCCGATCTGTTTGCACACGGCGTAACAAATACGTATTTTACCCAACAAAATTTTTGTTGACTTAAAAATCAATGAAATTCGCAATAAATTTAGTTTTATTCTTCCAACAAAACGTATGTAAAACGGGACTTAAATTTTCCTGTTGAGAGAACAGAATCAACATGGCAACCATGTATTTGGTTTATTCAACATCTGCACGGTTTTTGGGAAGAAATACACGGCATGGTTTCGCGCTCGTCAAACATTCGCAATGAGAGGACTGTCGTAGGAAGTGTATTTCCTTCAAGAGCAGCGGTTAGCGTGTTGGATTAGCACTGCATTTGAGACGAAAAAAAAATACAGGTGTATTCATCAAACGAAGTCTGAGTTTTACGCTGCAGCTGACATGATTGCTTGTACACTGTCCGCTGTGGGAGTCCGACTACGGAGTAAGGTAATTGCGTTCTATGTGTGTCGGGCATGAAGACTGGCGACGTGTACTACCCTCACAGGTTAACCTCTCAAGCGAATCGAAAAAAAAAAAAATCTACACAGTCGCAAATAAGAAAATCAAAAGGTTTGCAACCAAGCCCTTGGCGTCAGGCGAACTTCTATTTCCACGTCACGTCACGTCGAAAGCTTTCGCCACAAACACACACAAACACGCTTCACAGCATACCTCTGTGTGACACGGAGAGTTTCTGACCACCACGAAGCTGAAGAGGGAACATTTTCAAAAATTCGTTTCAGCGACCAATAGTAAAGTCTGGCAGCTCTGCGCGCAGACGCGTCACCAATCGTGTTTGGTTCTGGCATGATGTTGGAATCACTGCAGAGCAAGAGACGCTAAGCAAACAGCACGGTGCTACGTTATAAATTCTCGTTATCGCGAACATTTGTTAGTCTGCCACGTGACGAATACTAAAAAAAAAAAATAATATTAAGAGAAATTTGCTACCTCTTACTAACCTCTAGTACGACAGCCAAGATGTAAACAGTATTTCAATTTTTATTTCTTTGCTTGTGATATACTGTATTTGAAATTCCTACTGGTATTCCTCCAAATGTGAAAATAAAGTCTTAAAGCACGCGATTACTTTAAAGGTTAAACAATAAAACAAAATGTTTTGTAAAAAAAAAAATGCAATTTACTATCAACTCAACAGTTCCACCAACATTTGGGCACGATATCAAATTCTTTTTACCAGCTTTGTCGCGTCAACGAGGCAAATTATATATATATATATATTATATATACACACATGGTGTAACAGAAGTGATGCTCAATAATTCAACCATGGAAAGTACTGGCCAAAAGAAGCTACAAATGTCCAATAAACATGGGTCCGGAAATCAACCGTTGTCGAGTTCCCGTACGTACCAAGTCGAATTGGGAACCAACTCCAAACGCGTTTAGATTCCTAGGTAATTACGCTGGTATCTCAAGATATTGGTTTGCCTATCAGGTTGTTGACGCATGCGCAACTACTCCCCTCGCTCCCTACATGCACTGTGCCATACAGACAATCAGTTACGAAAGTAAAGGCACCATGGACGGAGGTTACACTAATGAAGAGTACGCCGACATGCACTTCATGTATAATAAAGCTAATGGCAGTGCACTTCAGGCTGCACGATTGTATGAAGAAGCTTTTCCTCGCCGCAGGCAGCCCGACAGACGTACATTTACGAGGTTACATCAGCGCCTTCGAGAAAGTGGGAGTTTCGCACATCATGTACGAGAAGGTAGACCTAGATCCATAACACCTGATGTTGAGGAAAGGGTGTTAGACATTGTACACGAACGTCCGAGTACTTCAAAAAGGAGGATTGCTATCCAGAAGCGTGTGCTGAGTCATATGAGTGTGTGGCGGAATTTACATAGGCAATTATTGTATCCGTATCATCTCCAGCGTGTGCAAGCTCTTAAAAATGCAGACTTCCCTCCTAGAGAAAAATTCTGTCAGTGGATGCAACAACAGTGTACTTTGAACCCCCTGTTTGTAAACAGTATTCTGTTCATGGATGAAACTGGGTTTATCCGCCACTGCATTTTCAACTTCCATAATTGTCACATTTGGGCCGATGTCAATCCTAATGCGACACACGTGTCACAACATCTGCAAAGTTTTTCGATGAACGTCTGGGCCGGACTGCTCGGAGACCGCATAATTGGACCACACTTCCTACCACAGAGACTAACCGGAGATCGGTACAGGCAGTTTCTGCATACTGTACTTCCAGATCTGCTTCATGATGATGATGTTCCACTGAACCAACGCCTGAACATGTGGTTTATGCATGACGGTGCTCCAGCACATTTTCAATTACGTGTGCGCCGGCTTCTAACTCGACGGTATGGTCAACATTGGATAGGTAGAGGAGGACCTGTGCAATGGCCTCCAAGGTCACCGGATTAAAATCCCATGGATTTCTGTGTGTGGGGTCATGTCAAAAGCCTGGTCTATGCTACTTAGGTCAACTCTCTTGAAGAATTACGCTTGCAGATTGAAGCAGCCTTCCAGCATTTACAGAATACACCAGGACTGCCTGAGAGGATTCGCAACTCGTTTCAGAGACGAGTTCAATGTTGCGTTCAGACGCATGGGCAACATTTTTAACACCTTCTTTAAAGATTATAAATTCCATGTGTTCCTACATACTGATCAACTGCAACAAATAATGTGTTCTATCTCGACAACGGTTGATTTCCGGACCCATGTTAATTGGACATTTGTAGCTTCTTCTGGCCAGTACTTTCCATGTGTGAATTATTGACCATCACTTCTGTTACATACTGTATATACTTCCTCCTCGTACTTTTCGTTGCGTCCGCAATTTTTGTCACTCTGACGACGTAGAAACTTCGACGCTGATTGGGTGACATGTTAATTTAATCGCGTCGCGCACTTTGCGTCGCGTCTCTCGTGCTATTGTCATTCCGGCGTAACGTACATTAATCTAGAAAAGGACAAATGAATCATTCCCAAAGATTGCTGCATTCAAAAAACATTTCGATATTTTACAAGGAAAATCTTTGGAAACCCAGTCGTAAAGGAAATTCTTTGTAGAAATACAAAACTTTTTCTTGTCTAAAATCAAAGTATGTTTTTGTAACACCACAAGTTATAGCCTTGTGTTTGTACTTTCATTAGGAAAATACTAAATTTGAGTTGTTAGTTTTTTTTCAATCATAAAGATAATTTAATTAACAAAATAAAAGTAAACTAATATTTGCATTTAATAATTTGTAAATGAAAAATCTCTCCGATGCACTGAGAATCGAAACAACGTTCTTTATATTGTTTACAAATCACTTTATCACTAGACCAATACAACTAATACAATATTTAGCACATTTGTATTTTACGTACCGCCGGGCTCGGTCCCCGGATTTTCTAATGTAGGAATCGTGTGGGTTTTTTCGGGGATCTCCCGTTTCCCCCACCCTTTCATTCCGGTGTTGCACCATACTCACCTTATGTCACCCCTCGCCAGCGTTGAAGACTTCGATAATAAGCGCTGACCAAAATGTTTCATTCACACACTCACTCTCTATTTTACGTATTATTTAGTAAAACTTTATTTGCTTTCTAGAAGGTCATTAATACGATTTTGTATTATATTACACCAAAATATACACTATAGTTAGAGACACTGGAAAATCGCGAAAATGTTTCAAATAGTCTCCAATAAACTGTATTATATTAACCGTGACACGTGTGAACAGTTCTGGGACAAATCACACACGCTGTGTGTCCAAGCTGTACAGTTCTAACTGGGCCTGTTGTAGAGAGAAACAATGCTACGAATAAACCATAGCCAATGTTGATACGAAACATTCAGTGTTATATACATCACGTTGGAGCCTAGCAAACAGTCAACTATTACTACGATTTTCCAGTGTCTCTAACTATAGTCTATAAAATGTATTTAATTCAAAACATTTCTGAACAAAGCTTTCCTAATTTTTTTTCTGTAAAAACCATCGTAACATTAAAAAAAAAATATTTTTTTTTTAAATCTGAAAAGTTCGTAAAAGAATTTAGAATTTCTTTGTAAATTTGACTTGCTTTTTTTACAGTGAATCGAAAAGCAAATGCTTTAATGCACTGATGTCATGCATCAGTATTGGGAAAGACCCATTTTTATTTCATTAAATTCGATTTGCTTGTTTAGTAGAGTTGTATAATTGTGAATGTCAGTTTTACTTTGTATTTATGTAGCCATATAATGCTTAAAAAAATTAATAAATAAAAAATTGAACATATTTCATAGTATGTCATTAGGTCACACATGTGTTTCGGTAACTGTAATGTTTGCACATAACTTAATTTAAACCTCAGTGTAACATTCTGCAGTGTTTCCATAGCACGAAGCTACTTACAGATTCTCCATACATGTATTGTGTTAGGAACAGTGTGATTTGCCGTATTGTAATGCGTAAGTATCACCGGTTGTACGGTTGGCCATTAAAATGTGGCTGGTAAGTGCTGCACTCAACCTGAAGAGAAGGAACTGTCAGAGTCCTGATAGATAAGTCGCTCGAGATGGCAAGAAGTGAACTATCGACATCACCCTCCCTCGGCGAACACCATGGATACCCAGACATGTCGCATTTCACGCCAAAGCGTTGCCAAGTATCCAAGTATCTTCTCTCACCTTCTCTGTCTCTCCGGCACTATGCCTAGCGGTCGCTTTGCACTGATGAACTGCTTCGCGCGAGTTGAGTCGACGTGACATGATTCCTTAGCGTCGCGCACGTAAATGCTACAATAGAGATTTAAATTTTTTTCTTACTCATATCGCACATATAGTTCCTAACATGCTAAGATTTCAAATGGGAGATAGATGTTTCTTATATATTTATTTATTTTCTGACGGCTGTCAGTGAGCTGAAACAACCTTTTGAAAATACGTGAAACAGGAAAATAAAAAATTCTCAATGAAAAATTCTATTTTCAAGGCAATACATTCATACATTCATAGGCTTTGCTTAGTCAAAAATTGCTTCAATTACACATCTTCTTGTTGCTTTAATAATGACAATGCTTTCATTGAAGTTTACAATGTCTAATAACACTTCTTAAATATGCCTTACTTCCCAGACAAATTTAAATTATCACCATATTCGTTACACTTCTTTTTAATTTTAATTAAATTTCAACACTTTTGAAGCAAGCCTTTCATATGTTCGCACACTATCGCACAACTCAACAATTTCTATGGCTAATATAATAAAGAAAAATTTGTTTCCCTTGACTCGGCGAAATGAATAAGATGAGTGTTGTAACACACAAACACACAATTTGACTGTATGAGATCATACTGAATTGAATAGAAAGAAAATCTGAAATTAAATTAGTCTATAGAGCCTCATAAATAACGTTCAAAATATTTCAAAAAATAATTGTTTGTCATGAAATTAATTACTTCATCTAATAGTATGTGGGTTTTATTGACTATCAAAATTTAATCTGAATCATAATACAGTGGATTCTTTATCCATCGTTTCTCATGGGACTGACAAAAAATTTCAGTTCATGAGGGATCTCAATGGACGTGGTCTTAATATGCTGTAAAATAAAGAAATGGGCCCTAGAATGTGTTCCATGTACGCAGATATTTATATCCATTAGGTTTCAATATATAGAGAATCCACTGTATTGGTAATATAATCATCTATATTTCATTACTTATAACTGAAGAGTTGTTTTCCAGAAGAATAAGGAAATACTCGGTGACACAATATAATTCCTCGTAAAATTTTAGGACGCAATTATTTTTTTCTACAGCGACATTCCATTCCCCCCTTGTTCATCCAGCGTGCAAGCAAACGTTTTGCCAGGTGTTACTGGTATGTTCCAAATACGTCAGGTACACGACGACCGAGCTTTAAAATTTTTAACGAAAAAATTGAATTTCAAATACTAAATATTATTAAATGAAAATAATTTAATTAATAACAAAATAATAAATAAGTATTTACAATAAACCACAGCAAAATTAGTAGTCTACATAAATATTGAACAAAAACATTTAAGTAACAAAACATATGTCATTAAATAATTACAGTTTTGAATCAAAATAAACAAACGGCTATTAACTATTTTTAATTGCTAGAGAGCGTCTCAACCATAGAGAGCAGTACAGGGCTAATGACGCATGTTGTTGCTAGATCGTAGCCGCGTCACTAAGTTAGGGAGACGTATTATTTCATAACTTTGAGTACTAGAGTATTATGTTTCACATTTATTTCAATTTACATCATTGTAATTTATACAAGATTACGCTTCAAAATCTGTAGCTAGTCAATTTTTATATTAATTAAAAAATCAGTTCACGTACTCCACTGACATGAATTCATTATATTATTTGTAACAGGCAAAGTCGTAAAAAAATTATCACACACCTACTAATCATTACGTGCGTGTCACGTCGCCCTTATCGTTTCTGCGCTCACAGCTCTGGAACACGCTAAATACATTCATTCAGAAGCAACCTCACTTATGTACGGAATTATCAAAACACATTGTTTGCATTTATGAATTCAGTTTGGCCTAGTTAAAATATATCAGAATACTTTATACACGTAATTTAGTGTTCATCGGATAAACTTTATATGTACACTCTTTTAAACCAAATGACTTTGTGCTACACGAGGCAATGTAACTTTTATAAATTTCTGTTATGAATCAAAATCTTGCAGATTTTGTAGCCAACTTAATACTAAGACAACGGAAACAAATTCATTTTTTAATTGAAATATTCAGTTTAGTACCAAACGTGTGAATGTACATTCTTATTCTTAACACGATGTTTCAAGGGTTCTTACGGTTGGATTTGTATATTTAATAAGAAAGTTGCGATGGGTTGTACTGACTCGTTAATAGGATCTATAAAAGTATTACGATGTACAAAATGAATACTCTACAAAGGATAAAATGTTCGATTGGAAGTAACGTTAATATCATAGAAACACATATATCGCAAGAAATTCGTTATACATCGTAGAGTAAAATGTATCCTTGTAAGACATAACTAAACATAATTATAAAGTACAGTGAGAAAAACAATGTTTTGTAAATAAAACTAGATGTTAGGTAGCGTCTTGTTTTTTTTAATCATTTTACTTTTATTTTTTAATGACGGGAATCTGTAGTAAAAATAAAGACGTACTACGTAAACACGTGCCAGATTGTTACATCTACATATTTTGTTTTTATTTTTTAATGACTCATAACGGTAGAGTGAAGAAAATAAAATACATAAAAAGCCGAATTTAGTTAACAATAGGTAAATGGTATGCTTCAGTATGTAAAATTACGTTAATATCTCGCATGAAAAATAATAACGCTCGCGCTGAGGCTGACGTAAGCGGACAGTGTAGTAGCTTTTCAGGCGTATTACGGTTAAACCGAAACCGTTTTAATTATTTATAATGGTGTTAATTAACTACGAACATGAAACACACTAGAAAGGTAAGATTTTATAATTTTAAAAATTCAGTGCGCTTTTTAGAATAATTGTTTTGGGGCTTATCAGTGTGGCTAAAAATGGCTTTTTTTAAAGACTGCTGTAACTTCGAAAACACTACCTGAATTCGTCAAGTTCAAAGCGAGATGCGTGTATTGGTTTTTAACTCGTATTTCCCAAAAATACAATTTTAGGGTCACTGAGTGTCATAGGAAAACTGCAAAGAAAACCTCGCACGCCAGTATGGCATGCTGTGAATAGAGGCGATATACTTTTCGTCGCTCAACTGTTTCCATGTGTCGTAAATGCTGCTATTTGAAAATTGTTGGTCTTTCAAGGTATTTGAATAAATCTTCTTTCCGAAGTTTTTTTTAACTTGTACGTCCATAGTACTTAGTAAGGTCCCATGACTCTGAAGTGCTTTTTATAAGGCGTGTTCGCATTTTAATCTAGACTGTCACTTGAGCAATTCGGATCACATATGATAGTTCAGGAAAAATTTCTTGGAATTTATGTTAGCATGTTACATATTAGTATCTACTTGGTAACATGACCGAGCAATGCCGAAAAAAATTTTACATGTAAAATCCTATCCTTGTTCACGCCACGACTCTTTCCTCCTTTATCATCCCTCTCTAAAATCTCCCTCTTTCCCCCTCTATCCTCTCTCTCCCTCAAATCTTTCCCCCCTCTCGGTCCTTTCTCTGTCCTCTCTCTCATCTTCTCTCAGAACTCTCTCCCCTTCATTTATCTTTCTCTCTGCCTAGTCTCTCTCTCCAATTTTTCTCTCTTCTTCTATCCTTCTCTGTCCTTACTCTGTCTCAAATCTCTCTCTCCCCTCTCTCTCTCTGTCCTCTATATATCTCGTGTTTCTTTCTCTCTCTATCTCCATGTCCTCTCTCTCCCACATTTATCTTTCTCTCTGCCTGGCCTTTTTCTCATATGTTTTTCTCTTCTCTCTCTTCCCTGTGTGTATCCTCGCTCTGCTAATTAACTCCCATATTTATTTCTGTCTACCTCTCTCTCCCCTTTGACAGTCTTCTATATGTATCGTAACCTTATCTCTCCCTCTCTTTCTCTTCTGTCTGTCATCTCTCTTCAGTTTATCTCTCTTGCCCCTCTCTGCCTGTCTTCTCTCTCTACTTCTCTCTCGTTTCCTCCATATGTCCTCTCTCTCCCATTCCTGCCTCTCCTTTATCTCCCTCTCTCGCCCAAGTGTTCGCTCTCTTATTTCTTTCTTTCTCTCTCTCTCTCTCGATGGACGTGTCACTTGATACTGGGTGAAAATCACTGCGAATGACAGAGTACTTGAACCCGTGGCTCATCAGGAACGTGTGACACGACACGACCACGCTGTAAGGCTCAGGCCATGTCTCAGTTTACAGAGTACTCTGTTGAGAGAGTACTCTTGTGCATAATAACAAGAGCGAGCTTTTGTTTGCCCTCCGGTGCGCTCGTTCTCTCCAGTTGGGGCGATTCTCTCTCGTCTTTGTAAACAGACGAAGCAAAGGTTACAAGTGTGTACATGTTATTAATACGAGTTCCTTATAAATACGTTAACATGCATTTGTGGTTAGTTCTAATAATAATTGTTGGCCCTTCAGGCGTCGTATTTGAAGCGAGGAATAGCTGTTCATAAGCGGTGACCATTTTTTTTATTTTGTGTGTAAACGCATATTAGTGCTAAAAATGCTAACTTAATTTCCTGCCATAAGTTGCTGTTCGCTGAAAATAACTATTTATGTATAAATATTGAAACATTTGCAATATATGACGCACGTTTCTTCAATAATATCAAACCATAGTTGTAATCAAGATGGCGTACACCAGAGAACACGAGAGAGCGAGAGCGAGTAGCCTATACAATTTCGTTCTCTCGCTCTTCCGTACATTTCGCGAACAGTTGAGACAGGCAGAATGTGTTCTCTATGACGTAGTTGTGACGTATTTGCGACAGAGAGAGCACGAAAGAGCACTCGTTGGATGAATTGCGACACGGCTCTCCGACCGTAATTACCGCGGTGCGGGAAACTTTCAGCTGGGGAATTGTTAGCAGACCTGTACCGTTAATTTGTCTTCAGTGCGAACACAAAATTAAAAAAAAAAACTTGATACTTTTTTAAATATGCTCTCTATTTTCTTTTTATGATCACTCTACCTTTAGTAATACTCAGAGATTTCAAATTTAAGTCATCTTAAATGATGCAACCCATGTTTTTTAATACATTGAAGATAATTTTTATTCTTATTTAAGACTGTTCAATAATTAAATTCTACTTAATTGTTGGCCATTTTATAGCTGTTTAAAAATATTAGTTTTAAAGATTATTTTAAACATTTAACTCAACATTACTAAAAAAGAAACTGTAATACATCTACGAAATCGACCGAAATATGATTTCGTGTACAATTTAAAGGAAATGAAAATGTTACTAATGAAATGTGTGCAATATTTTAATGAATTTGTCTAAACAAGATTTTACCTCAACTGTATTGAATTTGAATTTTCGTATGTTTTCAATCAGAGTTTACTTTTCGGATTGTTCTGCTTAGAATAAAAGGCGTTAGGAGCAATGAAATTTCTACATTTTTATACAAACTTGGCGATAGTCCGATCAACTTGGTAATAAAAAAACAGTTAGTTAATGCGTAGTAATATATATATATATATATATATACATATATATATATATATATTTGATATCCCCTATACGTATTAACTATACAGAGTGTCCAGAAACTGTCTCATAATAAGCACACCACAAATGTAAGTAGGAAAATGTTGTACGTCGACTTTTTCCGTACACTATGTGGCAACACTGCACGGAGCTAGGAGTTAGTCCCCTCTTGCGCGCCACAGTGTTCCACAGATACCAGACTACTACTGCTGGGCGTGGGTTCGAATCCCGGACAGTCCATATTTTTTTTTGTAAGATTTACTTGTGACAGACGTATTTGTACTAAGTGTATAAAATAACCAAATAATTGTACGGCCAGTCATCGCTGTTAAATTAATAAATTTTCTAGGCCTTAAGTGCTACAACATCACACTAATAGCATCTTACTCTTATGATAGGACAGTATAACATTCACATACATGAATTGTCATATTCCCGTTACACATGTGGATAATTGAAGTGGTTGCAAAATGAAGTGGGAAAATGACATCGAATTTAATGTGTAAATTGTCACTTATAGGTTATTTGTGAGGCGTGATACTGGGATCACAATAGCGCTACGAGCTGTTTGGTTACGAATCCCATGGCTTGCTTGTTATTATTTATTGCGATATTTTTGTTTGCGTAAGTCAATTAATTTTCACTATTTAGGATGGCAGCGTAACGTGCTAATTTTGATTTTAGCGCAACGTTGTAAGAAAACTATGCTAGCTCAAATTGCTTCGTAAGAGTATCGTCTACATAACTAAGACACGAAAATTTCGCGTTTATATGTCACCAGTTTTATCGCCTCTCGACAAATACTAAACAAAATACAGTATTAATTGTGAATAATCTTTTGCCACTACATACTAAACTCTTGGACGACAGCCATAAATGTTTACATTATTTTATTGTTTCCTCTGTGAATTTAAAACATTTTTAAATGCCAACTGTATTCCACATGTGAAAATAAATTCACAAGTTACACAAGATGATTATTTGCATATTTTTACAGACAAAATCGCTCGTAAATTAAATAAAACAATACGTATTTACTGCCAACCTACTAGTTCAACCAACATTAGAGCACAAAATTTTATATCTTTTTCAGCATTGTCGCGCACGCGACGCGAATAAATAGAAATATTTTCTATTAGGAAACCGCGTCGCGCGGGCGAATTTCTCAGCGTTGACGTCATGGAGATCTCGATGCCGATTGGCTGACGTGATGTTTTATTCGCGACGTGCCCATCGCATCGCGGCCGTCGCCCTTTTGTGATCCCAGCATAAATGATAAATATCGATATTCATCATTAATATACCTTATTTAGAACTGTGTTGTTTGTTGTATTATAAAAAAAAATCTACAAGTCTACTAATTAAACAATCTTTTACATCAAATATGCCATATTGACAGTTATGTGAGATAAAAAAAAAGTTAAGATTGTACATGCTGTAAATTAATAAAGAAGGTATAATGCAACCATGAGCATTAATTTGCCAGTGGCAGATGACCGGTGGACACGAGAATGTAATATCTAAAATAATTATTTAAAAGCCATCAATTATTGTTAACGAAGGGGTTTTGTCAAGCCCTAATTGTGAACAGTATGGACGTCTGAAACGTGCTACACTTGTGAAATGACAGAAGTAATTTGTATCGAAGAACAGTAATGTTAGTCACGTTATACTTTACATATGTAAACAATTTGCACTGATATGAAATGAAGGTGATAAAAGTACATTGTACAATGTAATGATCTGATATGAAACAGAGATTATTGTATTTCAGTCTTTACAAGAGTACAAAAATAGTAGTAATAGTAATGAGCGCATAATAAGTAGTTATGTTATATCAACTGTTCAAAGTTGGCCCCATTAGCAGCAAAACACATTTCAAGACGTTGCACCAAACCTCCCCGGACATTCACCAGCATTTCCTGGCTTACTGCAACCACACCAGCATGAATGCGGCCTATTAACTGGAACATGTCTTCGGGTTGGTTGTCTTCATACACTACACATTTCA
>PNEQ01055656.1:0-17430 GCA_003012365.1 Medauroidea extradentata
CGTATTTTCTTAGTGTATGAAACAAAAAAAAATTGCTGTTTCTAAATCAAGATACTCATGTTGGCGTTCGTAACACATAACAACTTACATATTACCAATGAGGAACCAGTCACTTCTAATACTTTTGAATGTGTTTTATCAGAAACCCATATTTATTGCACATTGACAAACACAACAACGCTCTCCTCTTATACCGTCCGGTACCGTCATTGAACGCTTCCAAGCTAAGTGGCGAAAACCTACCTCTGATGCCACCTGTCGGTGAAATAATTAACTATGTCAGCGCGCGTAGCGCTAGACGCCTTTCGCTAACGACTGTTGAATTTGAACGGCCCGGATTAAATCACTTTCCACTGGCGCCGTTTAAGTAAACTTATACAGACAGTAAGTATGTCAATATTATCATAAATAAATATTTTAAAGTATATTAGATACGGAGAGGTCGATTCCATTTGATGTTCTTTCAGTAATGTTGTATTTAAATATAAAATACACGGAACTACGTGCGATAATTCGCTGCCAACTGTATAAGCAGTAATGTAACTGTTGTCAATGTTGAATTATATGCAGCAACACCTAGTGATTTTTTTCAAAGGTTAAATCTTTAGTGTTCACTTTATTCCGAATGACCTTATACGCTAGATTTCATTTGGGAAAAAGCGAGGAGAGGGAGGCCAGACATTTCGCTTAATACTACAAGCTTTAATGAATGTTCGTAGGTGAATTTCTAGTAACACTAATGTGTTGCAATAAATTTACAGGCTACAATAACCCTAAAAGTGTATGAATAAATTAAGAATTTTAAATTTCTAAAAATAAAATTATTTTTACAAATTAACACGCACAAAACTTGTAGCGCTAGAGTGTAATGCAACCTACTCCCCCTTATCGCAATGCTGGAACAACGTATCAATGTGAAATTATTATTCGGACACGTCGAGTTAAAAGCTTGGAGGGGGTGTGGCTAGGGACCCTCATCCCACGAAAAATGTTGACTGTTAGGTATGGACCTAAACAAAATTTTCAAGCAGAATGTGTAATCTTTTTAATGATATAATTTCATCCGGTAAGGGATTTCCTTCTTTACTTTTGTAATCACTTTGATATATAACTTCTTAAGCTCAAAAAATTCTGTTATGATTTTTTGGGGGGTGGATACAGACCCTTAAGCCCCCCCCCCCCTTCCAAGCGTACGCTCCTAGGTAGCTCTCTTGGAGTCCGATACAGGACTTATTCATTCATATCTGAAATACCGCGTTTATTACTTCACCGCCATACATTATAATGCAGGATATAATTTTGAGCACGATCGTGTGCCTACACTATTGCTGCCAGCAACCTACAATCTTCGCTGAAAACCGTCACAACAAAATTGGTCTAACTTAAAAACAGCAATTTTTTTGTCCCTTTTATTTTTGTTTTTTGTTGTAATTATATTTGTTTGTTTCGTTCTCTCGACAATTACTGACGGAATTCCTTTAGTGGAATTAATGCGAGTTTTTTGTTTCCAAAGCGACAACATTTCTTGGTTGGTTTTCTGTACCTGTGGGATCGTTTGTGCCGATGTAATGTCTTGTTTTGTTGTTTGGAACTCACCGACTGAACTTCGTGCGGAACTGCATGTGTTTTCCTATATTGGTTGCCAACACAATATTTTTTAAGTGATCGTTGTCATGACAGTCTTGGCTTCCGGGCTGGAGCCGCATCTGGTATTAGCCGACGTTTCGCCGAACATTATCTTCAAGCGTTAGGTTGAAGTAAGCCGGTTAGCTTACGAGGAAAGAACACATTTTAACGGTTTCCTCGAGGTAAAAGACAGTGCGTGGTTAGATGCGTGTACCTGAAAAAAATAACCAATCCACTCATATACGGCCACGTGTCACCGCTCTACTACTTATCGTGATTAAAAATGTTCCGATAAGACAACGACACGGTATTTCTGTTTTTTTTTTTGTCAACACGGTCCACAGTTTGTTTAACCTCTGAACTGTCTGGGTGAATGTAAACATTCCATATATTTCTCGGTTTTCGACGCCACACTCAAAATCCTGAAGCTTTACAAGAATCTCCCGTCTCCTCAGAGAACTCGGCATCGAACTAGCGAGCTTCATGCAGTGGGCAATAAAGCCACTCAAGCCTAGTTTACTTCTACTCATCCCATATATGCACACAGTTAAGTAATGAAGCATTTTATGATCGAATTAGTACGATTTGATTCCACGTTTCTTCACGAATGTAAAAGTAATTTGGCTCACATTTTAAACAACACGGTTGAAATTTTATTCTATCGTGGCTAAACTCGTGACTTTTCATAACCACCTAGAATTGTAGGAGAAGAATAAAACACGGGCTAATTCCATTGCCTCTTTCAAAAACTCAAAAATTTACAAAACATGTTTAATATACACTCAAATGACGGTAGTTTCGTTTATGGGCATTAGTGCGTGGGAAACATAAAAACTGATAAATTGCACGTGGTGCATTTTAGAGTGGCCACTTGCTTGAAGTCACGTGTCCTGACAAAACTTGTAGTTGCAACTGCATTTGAGGAGTTTGAGGACTTTTTAAAAGTTCACGCGCACTTTCTGAAGGCCCGCTTCAGAACATTTGACCAATTATAAATATAAGTACGTCGTGAAGTCATAAAGTATATATTTTATTTTAATTATCTTCTCTCACTGATTATATCACATGACACGCATGTTCTGGAGCGGGTGTTTCTGAAAGTAGGTGTGAGAGCGAGTCCTCACAAGCACCCTGGGAATTCAATTGCAACTACCAATGTTGTTGTTAGGACTCGTAACTTCAAACAGGCAAACAGTACACACTCTAAAAAGACATCGTGTACAGTTTAGCCATTTTCTGTTTTCCATGCACCAATGTCCTAACTATTGGCCATAATTTCATATGTGACCTTTGAACGATTATTGCAATAGTTTCGTATTATGAACATAAAATTATTTTAAAAATGTATGCCATTGGGCGCGAATGTTGCCGTATTGCAGAAAAACCCACGATAAAACAAAACACAAAGGAAGAAAAGCCAGTATGGTTTCGCCTTATTAAAAACTAAATACGTACATGCAAGTTTTTCCCGGTACACAACCAAACCAACAGTGGTTTTCTTATCATCCGCCATATTTTTTTACTTATATTTACCAAATGTACTGAAGCTATAGTCATATTTTAAGCACACGATATACTGATACTGTTCAAGTCAATTGTAAATAAACCCTATACTTGGCGTCATGTACAAGACGAAGAAACGCACAAGTTTAAAGACAAGTACTCTACCCGCTGGAAGCAATATAAAAGTATTAGAGGTTAGTCATACAGGCGAGACTAGTGCGCGCGTCAATGATACCGTCTAAATACGCTGAGCACTAAATTGACATGCAGCACTTACCTTGTATTTACTACGGGACTTTAAGCCGTAACCCTATAATTTAACAAGCGGAACGCATGCGGTAAAATCCAATCAAGTAATGCATCCACATTCAGTCTGGCCTTTCTCCAAACTGTCTGGAAAAGAAACTGTTTTTATAGTCACTCTGAGGGACCCCCAATACACGGTTCTTTAGTGTACTGTTTTAAAACATAGAAGCCACGGGCGTGCCATGTACGTAACTATGGGGTAGCTAGGAGCGGCGTAACCACAACTAGGAAATTATCAGCACCCTCTAAAATATCTCTGACTTTACTATTTACGTTAAATAATCTGTAAATATCGCAGGTAGAAAGGGGCTATACTCCCCAAGCCCCCCCCCCCTCTAACAATGTGATGTTCGGTATGGCAATGGCAGAAGAATATTTGGGAGTGTTTTGTTGTTTAGTAGTCAATTACTAAGGACCTGGAATATTAGCGCCATTACTTGGTGACAACTTAACTATCCTGTACACACCAGAACATGGTTTTTATTGCATTGGCCACGAACCCTTGTGCATTGTCAGTTACGTGTGCGACATCTTGACAGACAGAAGATACCGTGGAAACATTCTCCGCGGCGAGCCAGGACATTGTCGGCCAACGAGAGACATGTGGAGTCTAGCCAGAAAATAACGCGATGTTGCAAATCTCTACTAATGATATATCGGGAAGTATGCACTACAAACGAGGACAGACAGGACATGTTCACCACGCAACAAGTAGGGGCTGAGAGATGCTGCTAGGATGCTGGGTGCGGCAGGAATGTGGTGTCGGCGCGTCGTCACTCTCACAAGATAATTGCCCTACAGTGATGCCAACAACCTCTGGACCAGACCACAGTCCTGCAAGCCTGTCCTCTGCACTCCACACAGCGCAGCTACATCACTCTTACTAACATCCCACAAGTCTGCAGTCTGCAGAGTGCATACAAGACATCTGCAGCAATATTTTTACGAAACCCCATACAAAAATATTAAGTAATTAATAACTTTGCATAACAACGAATCATTATCGTAATATTCATACTGGTTGTCGGCAAATGAACATACTGACTTAGTTTTCCGAAAACGTTTAGTCCATATTTAGTCCAGACTGCTCGTATTTTATCTTTGCCTACTTTATTGTGTACATGCACTCCTTTCTGTGAGCTCATTTTCTCATCCTTTGTCATTTTATGCAACTGTGTGTTTTCTGCGACTTTACATTCGTTAGCAATGACGTATGGACTATCCAAAAAAACTGTACTCTGGGGTTGCTCACCAGTTGTATCTCACGCCCGAAGACGAACCCATTTCAATTCCAGAAACCTAACAATCTTTGTTGTTTGAAACCTGTCGTCTGTTGTCCTACCAACCAATTGTGTGCTGTCCACTGTCGTCCTTGTCGAGTTCCCCCCACCCTATTTTTTTCCACATTCAGTGTGTGTTTTCGTCTGCTTGCTCTGTTGGTGTTTTGTAGTAATTCTGACTGAATTTCCAGCTCGGAATTTCTGGGTAGTCCTTGCTGACGGCTGGGTTCGTCTTTTGTATTATAATTGGGTGTTGTCAAACCTTACTTGTCGAATCTCATTATAATTTTACATTCAGTGATTTTTTGGTTGTTTTTTCTGGAAGTCTGTCTGTTAAATTATGCTGTAGTTTGACTGGACACCCAATTCGGAGTTTCTTGAATTATAAAAATTAAATTAAAAAATACAACAAATAAAAATCTATTATTCATATTTTCTCAAGTGCACCACTTGTTGTCTTGGTAGGTTGCATGTTTAATGTTTTTTACAAGTTTCAGCAACAAATCATAATGGTGCAGTTTCGTATTATCAGGTACCATACCAAACATACTAACATCAGATAAATCAGATTGGAAAAGCTGTTTCTAACCATTTTGAGGGACTCCAAAATTGTGCTAATCGATGTAACGCTTTGACAGTACCTTTCCGTCATAGTTTGAAGTGTATTTTCTTACTTACATGGACATAAAGGGCACATGTGGACACACTGCAACACATTTTAAGCCCGTGGCAGGCGGCGCCCTGAAAGCCGCAAAATAAATAATAAATACAAGAAATAAGTTCAAAGAATGTTTTTTCTTACTTGATACAGGTACTATTGTTTATCAGTATGTCATAAAAGAGAACACGCATGACGCTGCATCTAACATCATACCAACACTGTTAATGCGCCAGGCGAGGATATGTGTTAAAAAGTGATCAGAGGACTACCAGTACAATACTCACGTCTAGACTAGAGGCGGCTGGGTACAGTATGTCTTCGCGGAAGATACGGGTAAGAAACCACCCACCGCTATATTCTCGGTAGTTTTAGCGGCATAGAATCATGTAATTACCATCTTCCCTCTCTCCCACAACATTCATCTCCAAACTCGCCGACAATTCCTGGCGTGGTTCTGCGAAGACACGTCCGTCGAGCAAGACACTGCTGGTCCGATCCCAACTTCTCCGAGGTACAACCAAGTACATGGTATTGTGCGGTAGCGCCCTGTCTTGTCGCTCGTACCAGTAATAATGTGCGTGTACCGTAAAACGTTTCAAAGTTAGTTAAAATTATTCAGGGTATCGAGAATAAATAATAATATCTGCCGCGATATGAAAACTAGGGCTGTTGTAGCACGATCTGTTGTCATGTAAAGAAGTATAAGTTAATTATTTATGGGGTCAGACCATTCGCCTCCCACCAAGGCGATCCGGGTTCGATTCCCGGCGAGGTCGGTCCCCAGATTTTGGCATGTGGGAATCGTGCCGGACGATGCCACTGGTTGGCGGGTTTTCTCTGGGATCTCCCATTTCTCCCGCCCCTTCATTCCGGCACTGCTCCATACTCACCTCATGTCACCCCTCACCTGCGCTAAAGACCTCGATGTTGAGCACTGACCTTAAATCTGTCACTCGCTGTCACTCATTATTTACGGGCCGGGATATGACATCAGACGAACAAAAAAACAGACACAAAGTGTACAATGGTTCTCTAGTATGTCGTACGGTCTCCATGAACTGTTAATAGTGCAGCATGCCTGTTTGGCTTAGACTCAATGAATTGGTCTCCACCCTGTTCCAAGGACATCTACCAGTTCTGTGCGAGTAGTGGGAGGTGCTGGTCTAGGTGCAATGTGTCAGCCTAGTTCATAACACACGCACTCTATTGCTTTCTCATCGTGATGGTACACATTTACTTTTACCTACCCCTATCATTATTTTGACCAGTATATTTATGTATTATGACCGCCGCCTACCACGCTCTTCCAATGAATTACAGTGTGTTCATAAGTAGTTTTTTTTTAACGAAACTATTCCATGTGCCCGTTGTGCAAATCTACAAAAAGAAAAGACGTTTCGGACAAGGTTGGAATGTCACTGTTAAAGACACTGTTTCGAAGCCCTCCAACATAGCTGAAAACAGCCTTTTCAGACTGCATTAACTGGGTGTATGTCAAACACAGAAAAGTGCATTGAACTTTGCTATACAGACTTTCCACCAATACAACTGTGGTCGCCGCTTGGCTCGTTGTGGCGTTGCGTCACTTGATGCGAGCTTCAAGGTCGCCATTATAGCTATGTCGCTTCTGAGCCTCTAACACGCAGGTAGGTACCACCCTTAAAACTTTCAGAAAAATAATGGCTACCGTTTAACAAATTTATCGGAAAACTCTTACAAGTAAACAATATTCTAAAACGGGGTGCAATCAGGTTATCGTTAAATGTTTTCATGTCCAAACTATTAGCAAGTTTGGTCTTAAACAGTTTTATAACCCGTTTAATACACGAGGAAACAAATGTTAATATGTTATACACAAATGGAAAAATGAAACAATGCCAAGTAATGCAAATTTTGTGAGGGGAAAAACTGTTTTCTAAAAACAATTAAAATACTTTTACTGATGAAATCAGGATCTGGCGTACCTTACGATAAAGTAGTTTATAAACACCGCTGGTAATATTTCCCTTCAGCTTGACATGTATACAGCGGAAGGGAAACGCTGCTAGTATATCTAAAGATCGTGCGAAAAATTTTGACTTTCGAATGAAGCCGATTAGAAAATATCGTCACGTGAATGCAACAAGCTGTCTGTTGTCGTTTTTCAGTCGTCTACGTCAAATTGAAAACAAAAAACTTCAGAATTGAATTCAGGTACAGTATAGTAATCGAACCACTCCAGAGAAAATAATAGCCCAGAGCAAGAAGTACGTCAAGCTAATTTTAGGTTTTTATACAGATGACAGGAGAACGGCCTATTATGCTCGTTATGCATTACCGTACCGTAGTAATGATTACCAAAACCGACTTGAACAAAAGAAGTGAGGTTATACTGTGCATTAAGATTTGTCACGTGTAATTAATTTATATTTAAAATATGTGCTCTGACCACCGAAAATCTGAACATGTTTTACTACAACCAGGGACACGATAAGCAACATAATTATAGCAGTAACACATTTATAAATAATCAGTACCACTACATTCTGAAATACTGAGTAGCAACCATAGACTTCAAAATCATTGACATCTGGACAGAGAGCGATCAAATATATAATCACTCTATGTATCACATAAGTATCTCTCTGGTAATCCTCTCCTGCTTATCCAGACAGGTTTATGCGTGTTACGTTTTCGTGGTATAAACAATGTAATCTCTCCTCGTGAGACTAAATTCAGTTTACTTGAGAAATACAGGTCACGGTATTAGCTGGATGTGAACATGTTCACACGACTTCTCCTCTGTTAGGCTTATCGCATTGATAAAATCTGAGGAATAGTGAAACACAAATTCATTTCCGTAGTACACGTGACCTACTCTAGTGCCACTGTGATGTGACATACAGCTTCATTCGTAGTACTGTTTTCTGCGTACACTGTCAAAATCTCAAACACAAATCTTACTCCAAATCCAAAACAGCTCACAAATCGCTTTGATCAAAACATACAAATATTTAAAAATTTTAAAAGTTAAGTGTAAAATACACCAACATATACTGTTCATACTGTCTTCGTTTTTAAACACTGTCAATATTTGAAAACAAGAAAAAAAAACCTGTTTGCGGTGTCTTTCACAATGACGGTGCAATACGCGACAACTTGCGTAAATAAATTATAAAGTTTCGTGTTTGGCCCGCATAAAAAAGAATATGTACTATCTCCGATGTACATGATAAACTGATATTTTTAAAAAAGTTCATACAGACTCCCAATTGTGTGTCTCAGCACGACAAGGTGTTTGCATAAACCCAATCACGCCAGCATATTTTACGGACGTATAGAAAAAGGTCCAAAACAATAATCGTGTTTGTGAAAATTAGCCTAAAAGCGCGAAATTTTACTTACGTTCCTCCCTAAAATATTTTGTTTGAAAAATGAATTTGTGTAACTTAGCCTCTGACGAGAAAATTCTTTGTTTACAAGTATCGAACAGAAGCATAAATTCATAATATAGCCCATTATTAGTTATGGTGTACATTTCTATAACAGTGAAACCACTACACAAATATTAATTCTTTCTGAAATAGTACATGTTAAATGCTTTACGGTTTTGATATAGTTCTCAAATAATTGTTTAAAATTAAACTGACTTCTCAGTGATACAAAGTGAATAATTTTACATGAATAAGCTATGCAATATAAACTTCCTTTAAATTGTTAAATTGTATACCCTTGTTTTTCAGTCGGCAGCATTAATTCTTGTTGTATTTACTTATGTCAAGCGACTCAACAACTTGTTCGTCGCACAATTAATAGGACATGCTATAATTAAGTTGTTCAATTCATCAAAAACACGCGCGGCAAGGCAGAAGTTTTATTTAAATTGGTGAGTGTACTTAAAATAGCACAAGCCAACTTAAAAAAACACCCAATTAATTCATATGTCAATAAAATTTATCGCTGAAAAAAATTCCAGGCCACGAAAGCCGACAGCCATCAAACGCATGTGAAGAAGTGGTTACAGTCCTAAGCTGCTAATACAAAAGTTGTGGGTTCGAATCCTCGTAAGATCGGACATATTCGTTAGAAAGAAATTAAAGTGAATGGTACAATGTTAAAATATTATTTGTATCTCGATCAATAATAAATAAAAGTAAAACCACTGAACCAGCAAAATG
The DNA here is from genome assembly GCA_003012365.1 of Medauroidea extradentata. Classification (NCBI taxonomy): domain Eukaryota; kingdom Metazoa; phylum Arthropoda; class Insecta; order Phasmatodea; family Phasmatidae; genus Medauroidea; species Medauroidea extradentata. The sequence continues at coordinate 9,534 of PNEQ01055656.1, forward strand.
TTCGATGTTGTAGCCAACAGTAAACAAAGACTATGTTCATTTTATTGCGCAGTTGCAAAGTAATATTTTTTAACCTAATGACTGAGATATTCTTTACCAACTTCCCTTGCAAAATTACGATACACTATAGCAAAAATTCCTTGCAAGTCTCAGAAATGCAAATGGTGTAAATGAAAGACTAATAACAGTAGCTGCGTCATGTTGCCGAGAATGGAATGCAGCGTTGTTACATTAACATATACAAGACAACGGGTCTCTCACCTTGCATCATGAACACAAAATGGTCGAACCTACCAGGTTTCCTGGTAGCTGTGTCGTCAGCCGGGTGAAACTGGAGTACACCCTCAATGTAGGGCGTTATCGCACAAATTAGTACATTTATGGAGCTTGTTAATCGTGTGCGTATGATAAATCATTCAAGACAATAGCACAAATAGCATTATAGACATAAACCGCTCAAAACGTACATCGTAAAATATTACTTTACACACGATGTAACATATCAGTAGCAGTTATTTTTATTTCTTTGTACATAAGTGATTTAACAGAGCACTTGTTAATACACTCTCTCAGTAACCAGCACTGACCAGCAGTCGAGGGTTCGAGTCCCCATCAGATATGTTTTCCACATACACGGAAGTATAATAAGCTCAATTTGCACTCAAGTGAATTTCAACCGCAAATATCTTTAAAGTGTGCAAGCTATCCTAGCCACAATTTCTGGTTACAAGGTGTACATTAATACACTTTGGATTACATGCTACCAACGTGCTCCTTGCTCGCTACTGGCACAAATGTTAACATACTTAGCGTTTTTCCGGTCACATGTCATTATTATTCTTAAAGTACATGTCGCTACCTACTAACGTCAGGCCACCATATTGACTGCCGGATTTAATGTAAATCTTCTACACGATTTAACTTGCACAGGCAAAAACAAAGGCATTTCGCCACTAATCAGGACGGCACATGACGAAGCCGATCACATGTTATCATTGGGCAGACACACTCTACCCTACACAAAGCAGACAACATAATGTCACTACATGCACAAACACCAGCGTTAATACTCCTGGCGACTCATAGGTGATACACGATATATATATGACATACAAGGCCGATGCTAGTAAACAGCGAATATACCAACACGACACACTAGCAGTATTACGCAACATGCTTCCGCATGAATTCTCTTACAAGACCACCATTGGACGCGCCTAGCCATACAAACACATCGTCTGTTACTAAGTAAGAACTTGCTGTAACAGTCATTTACATATACAGGGTGCCCAGAGACGACCTATAACAAGAACACTACACGAATCCTGGGCTAAATTGGAGGCGAAAATGTATGTGGCAAAATGTACATTTTACACACACCTTGTGGCAACATAGAACTGTACTTAGTTTCCTCTTGCGCTCCACGTCCAGGTATTATTTTATATGTGCCACGTCGAGTAAACTTAAAATCATGTTTGGACAGCTCGGGATTTGAACCTGCGTCCATACTACGATAGTCATGGTCAGAACAGTTTTAGTCGGATAAATATTAGTGGAGCGCGGGATGGGGTTTACTCCGTACTATATTGACACATTGTGCACGTAAAATATCATCGTACAATGTTTAGCCACTATCATTTCCGTCCGCAATTCAGCCCAGGATTCAAGTGATGTACTCATTATACGGCTGTTTCTGGACATACTGTATAGTCGTGTCCGCCAAGGTCTGCTTCCGTCCGCCATTTCCCCCCACGCAGCAACTGTCCGCAATTTTACGATTTTTCAAAGCTCGCTTCCAGTCGCATACTGAAAAGACCTTGAACTGTAGTAGCGCTATTGTTATGACGAGAAAAAATTATCCCATTAATAGTTAGACCCTGGATCTCTAAATAAAGTAGGAAGATGAGTGAATCAGCACATCGCAGATTGCGTCTCCTTCCGCCTTACTTGATTGTTTCGTAAGAGACTCGTCTCACTATAGTGTCAACTGTCATATGTCATGGCAAGGTAAGCACTTAGCAATACAGCTCCTAATGTTGGCGACCGAGTCGTTACTCTTGTGGTTCACTACAATCATGTCTCGTCAACTTAAGCACTCTGCGAATTACAGCACAAACCTTTATATTCAATCTAGGTGGCTACATGCAAAGCCTAGTCCTCGAGGTAAATTTTTTATCGGCTGAAGGCAATAATATAAACTAAGCAATACTGGTTCGCGTCAATACTAACTCCGCCTGCACGCACAGCGCATGAAGGATTTCCTATGCAGTATTTGCCTACTTCAAGCAATGACGCTGGAATTTTATGTACGGAAAGTACGGTGTAAAGCCAAGCCAAGTTGATGTCTTTTTACATACAGCAGAAGCCTTTATAAAGCTATTTTTTTTAGTAATTTTGAAAGCCCCAAAATCCTGTGTCTAAGAGGGGTGTTATATTTTTAAAAATATGAAAGCAATTTTTTTTTTTTTTTTAATATATATAAATACATTGAGAATGTGGTTAGTAGTTTCACGTTAGAGACGTACAAACTTGTAGGCCACAAATGTAAATGACAACACACTAAGGTTTGTGGGAATCACATCTGGTGTGTATGGGATTATGAAGTTCAGTTTGTCAGTGAGTTACAAACAACACTTTAATTTCTTGTTTCATTAACTCCATAAATGAATTCCTTGCGAAATTCTTATTTTCCCTACAGTTTGCCAGTTGACAATAAAAACAGTGAGTTTGTTGCCTCTACCCTACTGTTCGACTGTGTGTATTATCCGTGTTTCTGTAACACACCATTTGCTACAATGTCATGCGTCTTAAATATTTATTTGATTCCTAAGCCGCGTACACACTTGCAAGTAATTTTTCATAACTACAAAAAACAGTCCATAGTTGTTTTTCATATATCTCTGACATAATCCGTGACACTGTTCTTTAGTGTGAATTATTTCATTTCTAAAGTCAATTGGTTTTCATTTCTAGTGTATAACCGTTTCATTTTTTTTTTTTTTAATTTGGACTTCTACATGTCATGACACAAAAAATACGAAAGCTAGAACATTTTCATTGCTGTAATAATAGTCACAATGTATGTCTGCATAACAAACAACTCTAGTACAAATATAAAAAAAAATTATAACAATAAAAAAACTGCATGAACTCCTCTCTTTAGGTCACACTTCCATGGTCTCCCTTTATTAATTTTTTGCGATTGTTATTTTTGTAAGCCTAAACGAGAGCAGATATCAAAAATCTGTTTGGCAGTTTTGTTTGAAATTGTTTCCACCATGTTGGTTGTTTTTTCGAGGCGGTTAATACTGTGGTTTTAGTTAATTGTGTAATTAACGAAGTCTTGGTTAACTGACCCATTTCTTGTCTTGAATGAATATTAGCTATAATGGCAAAAGCCATATTAAACAATACTGTCATACAGATGAGTGATATCGACTCTTGATTAAGCTTAAAAAAAAAAAAGAATTCTCAAAAACAGTAGCAACTAGAGAGCAATGCCGCAACTTGCTGGCAGAACAGGAAACTGAGTGTTACATGGCAGTGTCGGTGCACTAGTTGCTATAATACAGGCAGAACGGGGTGATGCTGGAGAGAGAGAGAGAGAGAGAGAGAGAGAGAGAGCAGATTGCAGTTGATGGCCACGTGAGCTACAGAGCGCGAGGCTATCGAGCGATGCTATGACGTCACAGCAAGGCTCGTGGCCCGGACAGTCTCAGGAAGGAGGGCATATCCGCTGTTATATGCGCGCAGATACGGGTCATGCCGCGTACCTCCCCTTCCCTCCCTGCTTATGCTTACTTCGCTGCTGATAACCCAGACCTTAGCATAAGCATTCATACCTGCTGTGGCAGGCAATAAACAAGGAGACTATTTATACATGGACCACTAGTGTTTTCGCTATTGTCTTTTTTTTTAAAACCCCGACAATAAAGTCGTGTGTTAAAAGTTTTGACGACCAAGTCTGCCTGTAGCTTCGTAGCCCCCAAACGGGTGTGTTATATAACAACTTTCTAATAAGCGTGTAGTATTTCTGGATATATTGAAGCTCAGTTTCAAGTATTTTCTTTTATCAATATCTATATTGGAAACAAGTATAGCTGTTCCACGTAAAACAAAACACGCACGATAGCTACGTCTCCGTTCATGGGTCAGGCGACGACTTCTCTTGAGCGCTCATTTACTAAGTTCACTTGAAACCTTATTAATGCAAAAAAAAAAAACATTACCCGTATCACTTTCTCGTAACGTAATTCTTCAATATTTTCGAAATTCTGGTGTAATACCGTCCTGTATTACAAAAATATTGACGAAAGTATTACGAGACATTTACCAATCAAAACCTCTAATTGTAGTCTGTCTCCGTAGCGCAGTTGAAGCGGCAGTCTACTGTGCGAGATGTACTGGGTTCGAATCATGGCTAGGGCATGGATGCTGTGTTGTCCCTACACCTCACTTCACCCTCATTGGTTCTTAAAGACCTCATTGTTAAAGAGTCGTAAAACCCTCTCATATCATTTCTTAGTTCTGTTTATTGCCACGTTTTAGATGACTGATGAAAAGGTTAAGCATTTATTTTGTGTTTTTTATTTTGTTACAGCATTTTCGACAACACAGGTAAACTATTTTTCTCCAAATAGACTTATAGTAGATAATCTGTTCAACAAAAGCTCGCCGAATCGACAGGTATTAATGCTATTGTAAAATAACGGAAACACATTCATAATGTCCTCTCCTCAAATTATACATGGATATCCGTCGCATAGTTCATATTCGACAGTGGAACCATTTAAATCAGAAATTAAAAATACGAGTAATAAACTGTTTACGCCCATCCGCTATCAATGACACCACATAATCAAAACGATGACATACACTTTTGAAAGAGGCAAGGCAATGTGAGGGGGAATGGAGAATACGAAAACTCGTGATGCAAATATAGCGTCTTGGAATATCTAAATATTTGTTCGGCCTAAATTTTAGAAAAAAAATTTAGGAAACAAGTTGTGCAATCTATATTAACGTTAACGCTGAAATAAATATTGTAGTTCCACAACACCTAACACGAAAGGTGCAAAATAAATTTTTATATTCATATTCGTATTACATGATAAAGAGTAAAAATATTTCACTGCATTTTAAAACTGTTACAAATATTACCCCGAAATTTTTTTGTTAATACAAAAAAACATAGTGCGCAGGTTGAAGACTAGTGAAGAAGTATTGGTGGACAGAACAGACGTGGACAACAGGTGCTGCTGTGCCACAGATAAGATAAGCATACTGTATGTAGAGCACGACCAAGTGTTGAGAGACGTCACCTGTAACTAGCGCGCCTTGCGGCAGTAGTTCAAGTTACAGTATGAACAGTTTCACGACGTTACACAACTGAAAACTTTGGCATTTTAACTTTGCAGCTGTCTTTATGGTAGCTTTCAATACGTGGCTTCTTGTGGAGGCGTACATTCTTCTCCTCTTCATATACTTTTATTGAACTACGTGCAGTTTAGATACTAGGGTGTGGAGGAAGCATAGGGCGAGGAGACATAAGTTGTATCTGACATACTATACATTGTACGGCAGCGTGTAATACTGCTCAGTGCTAACATAAATGTTATGTAGTATATATACAAGTTGTTAATGTAATTCCGTATCTAAGGCCGGCTTCCGATACGTTCTGGGTGCGAATCCCGGCAAGGACATGGACGTTATGTTATCCCTTCAGCACACTTCACATTCATCGGCTCCTAAGACCTCGTTGTTAATGGACTGTAAAAACTTATCATCGCATTCAATTCTGAGTTACAGGAACGTATGTGCAAGACAGTAAAAAACTTGAAATACTCGTGTATTTGATGCAACTTATTGTTAAGACACTTGCAAATTTCGCGTTATGTTCTAACAGTTGAGAGCGTCATACAACGTCGTAGCTTGCAGCGGGGAACACTTTCGACCAATGACAAAAATGTCCACGGTGGTGTGACTAATCGCATGTACAGCATGAATGACAACACTTAAGCGCCGGTCGCTAATGACGTCACAGATTGTGTTCAATAATGTACAGGTCAGCGAAGTGTTGTCTGATTCCACATAATAAACCTGCTGCTTGTGTTTGGTTTACTACGCACTTGACGCAAACACCACTGGGAAATCTCTCTTGAGCTCTTATTACTACACTGCACATCGTCAATATTTTTATCGACTCGTTTTCTCCGAGAGAAGAGTGGGAACTGCAACAAACAGGGCAGCCAAACACACGTACACAAACACACTATCCTGGACGTTGTGTAAACATTCCACGTACCAAGGATTCACGCTCCGGACTAATCTACATAAAAAAATTGTTTTTAAAATAAAAGTAACCCGAACTGGAAAGTTTCCACAGGCGGATTTAAGGGGGCCGCCTATCTCACGCTTCAAACAAGTTGCAGTGTGTTCGTAAATAGGTTTTTTTTTACGAAAATATTCCACGTGTGCCCATGTGCCAACATACGAAAAGAAAACACATTTAAGACAAGCTTAGAACCTCATTTTTAAGACACTATGCTCATTAAAACACTGTTTCTAAGCCCTTCAACATGGCTAAAAATAGCATTTTCAGACTGCCGTACTTAAAAATGTGCTAACCGGACGTGTACGAAACTGAGATTGCGACGTACACTGAACTTAGTTGCAGACCTTCCACCAGTACAATTATATGGTTGCTGCTTAGTGTCCCACAATACAAACTGTTCGGCGGGAACCTTGCACTCAGAGCTTGGCTCGTTGAGGCGATGCGACATTTGATGCGCATTTCAAAGACGTCCTTATGTCTCCGTCATTTCTGAGCCTCTAACGCGCAGGTAGGCGGCACCCTTAAGACTTAGTTGGACCTGGCGCACGAGATGTGATGTAACGTGGTACGAAAAGTGTTTTTCACGTATAACTATTAAACGTTTTTTCAATATGTATGTCTATGAAACGAAGACACGCTTAAAATTATGTCTCTAGCGTTTTAAAAATACAGCTAGCTTATTAAAAACGTAATTACCAAGCTTCTTAAAAGTGGTAAAAATTTATTTTTTTGCTTGCTGTATCTGGAAAACTACCAACCGTAATTGTAAAACAAAATGACGGCGACCTGTGTTGGACAACACCTCGTATTTTCTACAAATAAAATAACAGGGTCACCGCTTAAAGTCCTATTGAAAAAAAACTTTCTACGAAAACACTGCACTCTACTTTAGTACTCTGCACTTAGAGGCGAAGCGGTGTTGAACGCACGCATTGGAGTAGACTTATCGCCCTCTCCGTTTTCTTGCTTCAAACAAAAATAATAGATCCAACTAACTCTTAAGGGGAGGGTGTATTGAGAGCCCCGCCCTGCTACTAATATTAACGTCTTTATATTTTGCAGTTATGTTAACACAAACAGGGCCGTCGAGAGGGGGGGCAGGGGGGGGCAAATGCATAGGGGCCCGGGACCCGTAGGGGCCAGGTGCTGGTCGGCAATTTAATTTTATTTACAGTATATGTACTGTATGTAAGCACAATAAAAATTCTAAACAATTGTTTGAGATGATGAACAGAATTAAGCACTATAAAAAATAGTAAAAAAAATAAAATATGTTATAGCAATTGCTAGTGAGCTAATAATATTTGCTGATCGTGTCAGGCGTTAGGGTGAGGAAACGAGAGACTTAATCCGGTCTCCCTGGATGGCGCGCTGGGTAGATGAGACAAATGACAATGGACTGAGGGTGGCAACAGTGAGTCATGTCTAGTCAGGTAGAAGCTCGGCGCCGGGGCCCAGCTTAGTAACTTGTGTTGTGTGGTCAGTTGTGGTACGTTGAGTGGTTGTGGTACGTACGTTGAGGCGAAGAAGAATGCCGAAATATTTCAGTCCTGAGAGGCAGTT
>PNEQ01055657.1:0-17433 GCA_003012365.1 Medauroidea extradentata
CTCAGTTGGTTGAGCGGCCGGCTTGGGTGCGGGGGGTTCTGGGATCGATTCCCAGGTCTGGCTGGGTGTAAATTTGTGTTTATCCATTTGGGTCTCAAAAAAGGGGTCACTAAACAAATTGTCTCACGAAAAGTACTGGGGTCACTCGAATTAAGTAACATTAAAGGGGGAAACGTTTGGTGCAGTGATGATGCGGAAGCTTCCGCATCGCCACTGCACCAGACATTTATTTAAAAAAAAAAAAAAAAAAAAAAAAAACGTCGCTCGTCTATAACATCACATGCTAATACAAGTGAGGTTATTATTAAGTATTACGTAAGTTGTAAAAACGTTTAATTTAGTCAAAATTAATTAGTAGTTTTCTGCCTCAGTAATTTTGTACTGCTGTTTTATTGTGTTTCGCGCTGATACGTAATTCTTATATTCCACTTGTGCCGTCAAACTCGCTTTATTTCAAGGAGGTGGCATTTGCAATGGCGGCCATATTGTCTGATTATTACACTCGACGTACACGAGTTGTGAAGGTGAACGGTGCCTACCGAGAGAGTACCTACTCGCACAGTCTGGACGTATACGAGGGTTCTTGTATGGTTCGAGCTTACCGTTTTTAAAATCGTGCGAGTTTCGACAGAAAATTTAACAAATCGTGTACGAGTGCAGTTCGAGCTTAGGCCCCCTGGACAACAGCTAACTATACACCGGTTGTCACATTTCAGCTGACGAGACTGTACACACTGCTTGTCGCGACGCAAGGTTAGTGGTCGCGACGGCCATGCCACTTGCTCGCTATTGGCAGGGAGGATGTAGCGGGGCAAAGGACAGAAGGAGAGTGGGGTATGTCAGAGAGGGGGACGGCTGTAGTTCACATATTTTCCGAAGACACACTTAGGTTTGTCGAGCAGTAGTCACTTCACCCACCGCGGCCTCCTATATATGATGCAGCCAGCAAAATAATATTGAATTCAGTTTTTTTTTATTTGCGTAGCGATTTGATTTGTTTTAACGAGTTTCAGGCTCGCCAAATATTTTCTGGATATTCTTTTACACGTGCTTCAATATTATAATTTTCTTGTGTTATGCAAACATTAAATATTTTAAGTTTTATTAAATTTTTGAGATAATATTTTTTGCACATACTCATTCTTCTGCTGAATTGTTAACTTATTTGATAGCCTTGACAAACCAACGAACGAATGACACGTTACTAAACCTCTTAAATTTCATACCTGTATTACATAAAATTTTATGCTGACTACATGAATACTTTGAAACGCCATAACAATTTCCATATACCTCCATACATTTTTTAAAATTTTTCTTTTGACGCAATGGCGTATCATATGAAATAATATTTTAATGTTTTCGTGTTAATTTTGTGTTATTTACTTTGACACTACATACATAACCTCTCTATATAAAATGAAGAGCCCATTCACACATGCATACACTCGTCAACGCACTGTCCAAACCTCTGTAACAAGTTATGTGAAATTTTGAAAGGGACTTTCCTTAAGCCGTAGACACAAATTAAGTTTTTTTTTTTTTTTTTTTTTTTTTCCTTCAAAATTTGGAAACTATAGTAAGTCAGTGAAATTTGGCGAAATATGTTTTTCCATGAATCCTCAATAGCGCTTAAATCAATTGATATATCAAGGTGCTTTTTACATCGGTACAAAGTTTACAAAAATGCATTCAGCGATGATGGTGCATCGCGAAAATGTTTTTGCCAACATATCCTTGAAACCACTGTAGTTTCTTGAAACATATATTATTCGATGATATACTTCTGACATAACGTAGCTGTCTGCAGGCGAATAACAGGCACAACATATTACAATAGCGTGATTCTTATTGGCTCAGTCAAATAGAGCAACAGTTCCAAGTACAAGCTAAAGCAAGCAATCTTCTGGTCAGCTGAACGTGTGTTGAAATCCAGCAAACAGTCAAGTTTTTGGCAATGAACCATCATCTCTACGTATTACCTGTTTTTTTTTATTTAAAAACTAGGGGGGCCTAAGTTGTAAAATATAATTTAAATAAATTTCCCATAACTTTTAAACCTTTTGTGTAATCGAATTGGCTGATGTATCAAAATCAAGCCTATGAATAACCCTATAAAGCAGTTCCAGGACTTTTTGAAATTTAACCTCTAAGGACATTAAAAAATTCTAGTTTTTTTTAACTAAGGAAGGAGTTACAGCCAAATTCTTTAAATTGTTTTAATAATGTTTGTTTTTGTACGAGGTATAATTTGTTTTGTAGGTATATTTTGTGATTACTTTTATAGTAATGAAAATTTCTAGCTTACACAGTTTTTATATAGTGGCATATAAAATGACAGTTGCATAAAACGGTATTATAAAAGAAAAGGAAAATCGACTGACTTAAAGAAACGAATTAATTCATACTGAAGAACAGTGTATCGGGCTACGTCAAGACATGTATAAAAACCGGCAATGACATTTCCGTACTAAAAAAGAATGGCGGAATTTTGGCAATTTTTTATTTCAAATTCAGCAATTCTTTAAAGAAACAAAAAAATATCACTGAAGTGGTTTTATAAGTACCTTGACGTAACCTGTGACACGGTTCTTCAGTGTGAAATTACTTCATTTTTCTAAGTCAGATGGTTTTCGTCTCTTGTATAAAACGGTTTTTACAAATTTGGGCTTGATCTGCCTGGATACAAAATCTATGAATTCTAGAAACTTTTTATTACTGTAAATATATGCACAATATGTTTCTATATCGTACAAACATTAAAATTATTTAATAATTTAAAATTCTGCAGGGAGTCCCTACCCACCCCCTTAATCGACTGTATCTGTTTGACGTGTGAAGATATCGCGATATTTCTAAATAAGAATGAAACTTACGTAAATAACTAATAAGTGATTAAATAAATTTTCGAAATTCGATAGTTTAAGTGGCGGAAAGATGTAAAATGTTACAGAAGTATCGAAAAGCATATATGAATACGGAGAAACAATTTTTTGAAGTTGTTTCTTTTGTCAAGCTATTGATACGTGTACCGCTTTGGGCACAGGCCTATCTTAACACATTTGCTTTTATCAGTTCTGACGAACTTTCTTGACGTAATAGTTTGGGACACTGGTTGGAAGTTTAGGGTTCAAACCCCGTGAAAAAACGGCGACGGGGAACTGCTATGCTATTATAGATGCACATATTAGTGGCAGCTGGCAGAAGTGTCGAGAAAACTGGAGATCCATAAGAAAAGTAACCGAACTGTGACATCGTACAGGCACGATTATCACAACATGTGAAAATCCGGTTGACTGCCAGTGTAGTCGAACCCAGATTACTATATTGTTGATAATTTTTAAAAGAACAGTGAGCGAAGTCGCGGCCGGGCAGCTGGTATAAATTATAACATATTTCGGACGTCTACAACACAAAGAACTACACAACATCCTAGCTGCCGAACTGTATGATATATATAAGCCATTCACTGAACTTGAAAGCGAATTTAACCTTAGCGTAGTGGATAGTATCCTAACTGTCACTGAGAAGGCTGAACCTTGGAAGAGGGACGAATCTTTTCAGATCTTGGTCAATATTGTGGACAGAGAATTAAATTATTTATATTTAAAAAGCCATCTGCAGGGCTGGTTTGTTACCAAAAAAATCCAACACTTTCAGTACGCTCAAAACATAAATATTTACTCAAACGTTTATGCTCAAACTTATAAGTTGTTAGCATTTTAATTGTATTTGTTAAAATCAGTATAAATATAAAATTACACTAAACATACGTCTTGCTATATTATGTTTCTATATTTGAATTTTATATTTTTACGCATATGTACTAATATGTATGGGATACAAATTATATTTTGTAACCCACTATCAAATTTTGGAGGGTACATTGTACCCCTGTACCACCCTGTTCCTACGCCACTGTTTCAGAGCATTGTACGCAATAATGGTATGTCGCAGGCTATGTCAAGAAAAATAATAGTTTGTTTAACTAGGTCTTATTGCTCAAGTATCCAGATAGAATTTTCGCGTGTTATGACAGAACATACAAATGGCATTTAGGTACCAATTACAGCTACTACTAAAAGTTTATGAACACCATTATGTTTAACTAACAAAACTTTTTGGCATTATAATATTAATCCTACGGGACTTGATTATTAATTTCGCATGGATAACCGTTTCAGGCTATGTTCAGAGTACAATTTGTAAAAACAAAACTGAAAATAGGACAGTTTCTTTAAAAGTTATTCTTTTTTTTAGTTTTTTTTAAATAACATAAATATAATATTTCCCCTTAATGAATTTCCGGAGATGTAAAAAAATACAACAATGGATTATATGTATCCTAATTTTTTGGGCGGAAACATAAAACCCTAAAAATAAAATTATAACCACAGAATAACTCTCTATTTTACATTCTACACAATAAGCATACTATAATTCTAGTATTTTATTATTATTAAAAAAAAGAAAAATAGGGTCACTTTTAAAAAACTGTCCTATTAAATTTTTTTAAACAAATTAAACTCTGAACATAGCCTGAAGCAGTTATCCTGTGTCATTAATAATCAGGTCATGCAGGATTAACTATAAGGCCAGAAACTTTTGTTAGCTTAATGTAATGGTGTCCTTGAACTTTCGGTAGAAGCTGTAGATATTTTAAATATCACGATATTTTAGAATAATATTTTGTCAACGTTGGTTTAATTGCTCGTATTACGGAGTTTGAGAAATTTTCACATTTACGCAGTTTGAACATTGGAACATAAATGTTTGAAATTTCACTTGTTCACTAACGCGTCGTTGTGAAACGTTATGCTACATAGTAGACAGCAATATTTAGCAAGTTGTGCGTTCATACATTACAGATGACAGTTGTTAAATATGGGATTAGATACAGTAACGTAGGGAACAGCAACATAAAACGTTTTAATAACTTTACACTTCATATAATATGCTTGCACTACGTAATATATGTTAATAATCAATACGTTAATCAATTGTCAGTCAGAACTGCCTAGTTAGGTATTACCTACAGAACAAGAAAATATGAGGAAATATGATCCTTGCGTCACGTTTTTCTGACAACGATGCTGTGACAACATTCATTTTACGTGAACCGTGGCTACTAAGTGAGCTTTGATAGTAACAATCTACGTTAGGGCCCATGGACGGAACCACGTGTGCACTCGTTTCGCACGGGAGAATGAAAACTGTTTCTGTCAAACGGGGTGAAAGTGTCCGTTTGCGACTGCCTGGACCAACAACTCACAACCATATCCTGTAATCAGGATCAAGTTTACCGCTTGATGTTAGATATTTAGTGTCTGAAATACTTGTTCTATGGTTGCTTCTGAAGGTTTTTATTGTAAATAATCAGTACAGTGATGGCGTTACACGGTTTGTTCGTGCTTAACAGATGTGAAGTTAAGTCACAATGGATCAGCGATGGACTGCCAAAGAGGGATAGAAGTATCCCGGTAAAACCCACTGGGTCACTCCAATGTTCGGCAATTGTTCTATATGTAAAAACGTAAGCGAATAAGTCAGACCATAACGTCACCGCGACTGCCAGTTAAATATTACCGTATTGTTACTATACGTTAGTTTCAGCTCGCAGTATGAGAATGAGTATGCGAGTACATTGAATATTAACATTTTGATATAATATAGGTTACGGTTTTTGTCTGGTTATTGGAAAGTTTGTGCACTTTCGTAACTTCGTTACTGTGTTTTACAAATACTTTGTCTATCTTCATGTCCAGAGTAATATAAATACACATGTGTCACTTCTGCATTTACTAAATGATTTGTGCGCCGCACTGGTTCAGCCAATATACAGTGCCTGGTCGCTGGAGGAAGGTGTAAACGGGCGATGCTCCAATCCTACAACACAGCCTGTGCCCAGCGCAGTTAAGAGCGCACCGCTATTCGTTGTTCTGCAGGTTGCCTAGAGGCCAGGCTCCCGCTTGCACACAGCCGATGATAGCCGATGTGGACTTTGATTATTTCAGTGGCCCAATTTTTGTGTCCATGCCTGTACAGTACGTGGTAGATTTCAGCAATATTTATTTATCTATCCTCCAAAGCTAACGCCAGAAATCTCACCTATTTACCTCCATTGGCAACAAAAATGCTAACAATGAAACTTCGGAAAATGTACTGCCATCAGTCGTTTCCTTACAATGTAAATAAAGAAAAGTAGTTTCCAAAATTATGGCCGTTTATTTTAATAATGTGGGTTAATGCAGGGAATTAACTACATTACGCAGAAACGAATGTGAAACGATTGTGTTTACACGAATTTGTTTACACAAAAAGTATAACAATAATACAAGATTCATAAACGCCTTTCAAACCTGGATCGTCCATACTAAATTAAAATAGTAGATATATAATTACTTGTATTTGTATTGACAGTTAAAGAGACAGAATTATGTATTACATAGAGAAATTGTAAAGTTAACAGAAAGTAATTTACTACAGAAATATACTAATGTTTCTGAGCAATTGACAGGTACTATAATATTAGTGTCACGTGGTAAGATCAATATTTTAAAACGCCACTATTGGAAAAATGACACTGAAAATACTACACTCAGTACTGTACAATTATTTAAAATAAAATAACAAACGGTAATCTATTTATTTCAAATAGTTGAAAGGTATTAAGGGTGCAGTGTCTGTGCAATATGTTAGAACGTAAAATTTTTAAAGCTTGAACCTACCGTGCGATACCTATAGCCACCCAGCGCCTGCCAGCTGGCAATCACTGGCACAAGCTTGCCCTGTTGGTTGCAGATGTTGTAGGGGGAAAACATCAGCAGTGAACAGCTTGTGGAGGCCCGCGGTTGTACCAAGTGAAGTGCCAGGTACATGGAACATGGAACATGGATTACTGTTTCAGACCGCAGGTAATTCAGCTGCTTGTTACCTTATCGTGTGAAGGGTACTTTTCGCCTACTGTAACGGATCGTTACGAGTGGCTTGAAAACGAAATGCATTCATTGCACGGTTGTGTGCAATGCAACGTGACCCCAAGGCTATGAGACTCACGTAACTCAGTAACATACGACAAAGCATCGACTGATTTCTTCGGGCTACCACTATTCTAACGTTAAGTCAGGCGTTTGTGTATGGTAATTAAGAGCTGCTGTAAGGCCACGCCCTTTGTTTTGCTTTGGTTTAGAAAATATTTTTTAACGCTAAAAATACATGTATCAAAAATACATATATATGATCGTTTGTATCTGAATATTTCTGTTGCAATCTATCAAACGGATTTTTTGATTTTTATCCCTGATATATTACATATTTTGATGTCAAAATAAAGCAAAATGAAGCAAAATAATTTCTTTTCTAGAAAACGGTAGATTATTTTAAAAAACTCTTTGCCAAAATTGTGTGTTGTATGACTGCACACAGGATCAAAATTTTCAAAGCGTTTGGTTTAAAAATATTTTAATTATTTGCAGTTGTTTGGAATACATGAAGACCATGGCCTTAACACGGTTTTCGCACTGCAGGAAGTATTATTTATATAGCATGGAGTTTGTCGTGAACATATTTTTACACAGTTTTGTTTCAGTACCTCACGTGCACATCGGCAGCTCTGCTTTATAGTTGTTGGCAGCGTGCCTTACTTCAGACACGTTTCTCATTTGACTGCCTAAAATAGAACAAGGCTATTGAGACAAAAACGGCTGTGATTTGTCAGTTGAATGAACCCCCAGGAAAGTAAGAGTTAAAACAACCAATCACTGACCGTGAAACACAGCTGCAGATATGTACATAGGGCAAAATTGTGCAAAATCTTTTCGTCTCAATTATCTGGTCCTATTCTTTGACATACGTTGTTCACTTGAAATAAGAATAATGGTATGCAAAACATTAAATACCGCAACAGCACACAAACAACACTGTCTTCAAATAAAAAGTGTAAACAAACTTTTCCGTATGTCCAACGACTGTAAAAAGCTGCTATATACAAGCTAATTATATATTCAAATAAATACGTGCATAAACCAATAACATAAAACGAATCTCATAAATAGTTTTGATAAACACTTACTTAATGGAAACGTGTGAATACTTTTTTTTTTCAGGATTAATTTTATAGCGTTTACTTAATGGAGCCGCCTACTAAGGACATCAGGTGAATTCTGCACTTTTTACTTTACGAAATTGTTCCGCATGTGTCCTTTTTACCAATGCAAGAGAAGAAAACACATTTCACACAAGGACGGAATTGCACTGTTAAGACACCTTGCTTATTAAAAACACTGTTTAGAAGCCCTCTAACATAGCTAAATGCGGCCTTTCCAAACGCCGTACTTCAAAATGTACTAACCTGATGTACGCGAAACTTAGAATCGAGGACTAAACTTTGCTGCAGACTTTATACCAATACGATTTTACGGTCAACGCTTAAAATTCCTCGGTAAAAATATATTGGCGAAAAACTTGCACACTAGTTCAGTCAGCGCTTGGCTCTTTGTGGCGATGTGGCATTTGATTCGCGCTTCAAGGTCGACCTTACAGCTCCGTCACTTCTGAGCCTAATACGAGGAAAACCGCTCAAGTTAGGCGGCGCCCTCGAAATATCTTGCTAACTTTAGCTTCGCCCTTTTACGTGACAGGTTTGTTCGATCACCACAGGTTAGCTTGTTTTAATTGAGCACCTACACGCAATTCAAACTTCTTATAGGGCAGCGTAAAATAAGCCAAGGTATTTTATAAATTTATTAAGTATTATTATAAAAATGTAACGACAGTAGTAGAATTTTTAAACGATAATCTTAAGCAGAGTAAACTCGTAGTTGATCGAGTTGTCTTGGGTCACTTTTTGGAATTCAACAAACTTCACTTGGTTCACTTCTAAAACGACACGACTTGAAATTTTCGTCTACCCAAGTTAATAGAGAGGCTTTTATAAAACGTCTTTAGTTCCGAAACTTTTTTGACAAGTTTTTAAACGTATACTTTAAAAACCAGTGAATAACTAATCGAACCAAATGGACACCGCAAATATTATCTATGCCTCGTGCAAACATTCTGCAAACAGATGAAATTTTTACAAGCCAAGACATCTGAGTTGTTGTCCTTTGACGATGCAAGAGAGGATGGGATAAACATACATGAAAAACTTATAGAAATGGCTGTATACATATTCGGATAAAGGGACTAAGATGCCATATGTATTTGTACAAACTCTCGAACGTCATTAGGTGTCTGGCGTTTCAGATCTGAGTTCACCGCATATACCCTCGATTTGTAACTGTTATGTTTTATTAATGGCGTGTGTGGTAGATATATTAACGCCTGACACATATATCGTTAATTTTCTGAAAGATAATATATAAAGAACCCAGTAAACAAGGATACATTTATTTACCAACTTCGTAAGCTAACATTTAGATATGTGCTGCATTTCTGGTGAAATATTTGTGTGCTGTAATATTTTACATTAAATTTTGTCAGAAGAGTTTATGGTAGTAAAATGCACGTCATTTGGACAATACAGGAAAATGGGCAAACATTTCAAGTCTAAAATTTTCCTAGCGTAATTTCTATCTACTGCTCGATAAACCTAAGTGTGTCCTCGAAAAATATGTAAACTACAGCCGTCCCCCCTTTGACATACCCCTCCCTCCTACTCTCATCTGTCCTGCTACATCCTCCCAGCCAATAGCGAGCAAGTAGCCTGGCCATCGCAACAAGCATTGAGTACAGTCTCGTCAGCCGAAAAGTGACAACTAGTGTGTAGTTGTCCAGGTCGTGTCGCTTCGCACCGCGCATCTATCAGGTATGTTATTGTGACATTAAAAATACTTAGCAGCAAAGCAGCAAACATCGATGTGACAAGAACAGCGTGTTAGGAACAGGTGTTGTTTACACCGTAAGGATACAATGGAATATCAGTACATATGACTGAAAAACACAAAATTAATAGCATTGTGCACAATGAAGAATGATAAAGCGTTCGAAGTGTAATTAAGTTATTCGGTCAATAAAAGGAATGTGGTAATGTGACGATCCCTATTTAATTTTCCACAAAACGTGCTGCAGCAGCAACCGGGAAGTCGGAGGGGTTAATTAAAAAAAAAAAAAAAAAAAGTTGTTTGGATGTTACTTAATAATACATTTTCGTAGAATACCCATACTGCCGATCTGATACTTGTCCCAAAACAGCAAGTTATATATGTAGTAGTAACAGCTGCTGTTCCCAGACATTACACCGTTGTAGTATCCCAATCAATCAGGTTTTATGTTGATATTTCTTGATGATTATTATCATATGTGAACGATGATGACATTTATTCATGTTTACAAGTTTAATTAACATTTGTTTTACGCTACATAAATCACATAATTAGGAATGTTGGACGTGCTATGCATGTTGTTTACTTGTACCACAAATATTTGTTACATTTCTTGTGATTTTTTAATTCTTGTGTTAATATGTGAAAGTAAATGGTGCGATTTGTATGTTAAACTGATCAATTCAATCATGTTTTACGTGTTCATTTTATAAAACATACTTAAAGAAACGAGAAGAAAAATGTTTTCCGGTTACGTCGTTTCGTTACGGAAATATGAACCATTTTGTAAAAGTCGGTGGTTAAATACTTTAAGGGGTTGTAGTGGGAAAAGCACAAAGGAAAGAAGTGGGGAAGTTAAGGAAAATGTTCCACTATTAGTTTCTACCAACCACCAACATTTTAGTTTCCCAGAATTATTACCGGTAAAAACCTTCATTTCATGGACTGTACCGACCTATTAGACCTACTACAGATGGTCCCTTACAATATGAATGGAGTGTACGGGGAGAGGTGCAAGATATTCCCCTCCTCTGCTTTCGCACGGCGACTTCTAAACACTAGCGCTCTTACCTTCCCTACCCGGGGCTACACTTAGGTTTGTCCAGCAAAAATAACTTCCGAACTCATGTAGAATTCAATGCACCGTTTCGCCACGTTGATTTGCACACGACACACTTATCCAAGTCTTACAAGTACCCGGGTTATATCGCTGGATCCAGGCAACCTGATTAGCGTTTTCCAGGGCTTTCCGAAATAACGTCAAGCGAATGCTGGGATTGTTTTTTAAGCAGGTCCTGGCCGACTCCAACATCCTTTCCCCATTGTACCTCTATGAAGCTCCTGTGCTATTCGAGGCCACGTAAAAGTGACAAAAAATAAATATATTCAACTGACGTGGACATATTATTAGTTGTGATATCTTAAAAATGGCAAATGAAGTGAATCTTCAAGCACACAATTTAAGAATACATTTTTTGGGAAAAATATTTTGTTTACACCTTACCAGTTCAAAGTAATTCAGCCCCAAAGGATTGTTTTGTCTCAACAATAACATGTAATAGTATCGAAAATTGTGTACCTATTAAAATAATGTAAAAATAAATTAAACATATGTTTAAGATATAATTAGTAACATGACATATTTTTGAAGTCTTTATTTGCGGTTTATTTTCTACAAGCTGCAAAGCCTCAGAGAAAATTTTCATTTGCGACAAATAAAACCTTTTTGTTGTTCAAGCAAGCTAGTTACTACGATAAAGTGGGAGTAATTTTGCGCAGTATGTTCAGGAACAATAGTGATGTGATGTCAGTAGAGGCGGAAGTTTAAGCTTCCTGCCACCGGCTTTGGCTGGGAATTGTTGTAGCGTACGAACTTGCGAATGTTTGCTGTATCCTTCCATGGTAGAAACAACCTCCCAGCTACCCTCACCCGCTCTTCTCTTCCTCTTAGACCTCTGAACAATCCGCGTGTTTCACTCCTGGTGAGGGAGAACACGTCTTGAGTCATGTTTATTGTTCCAATCTGGATGCAAGCTCCCTTTATCTCTCTCGCTCTCTCTCTCACAAGGGACCGGAGCCGGCGGACGTGTGTTTCGCGCGGGTTGCCTATCGGGCCAGGGGTTGCTCCAGAGGGCTGGAAACAAAAGGGTGAGCTACCCCGTACGACCACGGGCCGCGAACCTCTTCAGGAAACTAACGCGGGCCAGGCTTCTTCCCCCTCCCCCGCTTCCAAACCCTCTTCATTTCTGGGAAGGGAATCACGCGGGCATTAGTGATTGTTCGCGAAATAATATAGGCGCTCTTTTTTTTTTTGCCAGACTTCTGGGTGGTAAACCACTTATGTATCCGAAAATTCGGCCTCTTTACCAAAACAATCCTCGAATAATTCCTTTAGTATCATCGCAACATAACAACTAGTGACAGAACACTGCACTTACAGTCACGTACAACATTTCCATGGAATGATAACTGTCTGTGCGATATTATTAAATTTGATACCTTGTATGCTGCCGACGCACTGTGAAGCCAGTTGCAAATGGAATTTCTTTTAGAATTACAAAGAATGTTCTTGTAAAAGTACGAGTCGTATAATTGTAAAATTACAAGGGGTAGCCTTGTGTTTGCAATTTCAACAAGACAAAAAAATTACTAAACATACTTTCTTAAGATTCCTATACATCGACGTGGAGCATTTTTTTACAGTGTATGTGCTTTTCGTCAGCGGAAGCTCGGGCATGTATGCCGTCGCCTGCCGCAGGGGTGATTTTGCGGTCGGGTTTTATTGGCAGGTCTGAGTCAGGGTCGCCAACTTGGCAGCCGTACATTTCCCTGTCAGCCGCTTCCCCTCCAGTCGAGTACCCCTTCTGAGCAAAACACGCCTTAGTCATCTGACCACAGAATTTTGGATTTAAATATGAATGATCATGACTGCAAATTGACTAAGAATAGAATGATTATATTTGCGTCATTTTACGTACAAATTCTCCAAAGGGTGTACACAGCTTATTCTAAAATTCATTGTAGAGTGAAAAATGTTTCATTAATTTATAAACTATTTCATTCAGAAAATAATATACAAGGTTTGCGTCAAGAAAATAAATAAGTTATAAAAAGAAAACAGCAGCAATAGGGCCAGTTGGCGCGTGGACCTAACCAGTGCACACTTTCGTCGTCACAGACCTTGAACCATGTATAGGCAGTTCGGAATAAAGTGAGCACTGTATAGAAACCCTGTTGAATTTCTATTTTCAGCCTAATTATATCTTTACGCGCGTAACGGCTAACGGCAGGAAATGTCTAACCTCTCTGGACACGTCACTTATGTTTGCGCGTGTGAGATAAATTGTGCAGTCAGTATGAATCGTTACATTTTGATTAATAACATTATATTTATTACACAAAATACTATTATGTCTATTTCGGTTGATTTCGTTTCAGTATTGTTGTATATTATTAGATAAAAATACACGGAACTATATTGCGTATTTTTGCTGCCAACCATACAAGCAGAAACGCAACTATAGTTAATGTTGAATTATGTGCTGTAGCAGCTAGTAATGTTTTTCAAAGGTTAAATATTTAGTACTCACTTTATCCCGAACGACCTATAGTTTCTGTCGAGTGTGATGTAGTCCTCACAAGCTTCCGCGCTGTCACCTTAATCCTAGTTACTATTCGACGGTAGGTGCAGGCCTACGTTTTGTGTAATGTATAAATTGTATGCAGGATCGGACTGGGTATTTTCAAAAGGCGCAGACCTTTGATACCCAAAGGGTACATTCATCCACTCTCTTTAATAAATCGGGGGGTCCGGGGGTCCTTCTCCGGGAAAATTTGGATTTATAGACGCAAATTGGTGCTATTTTAACAGTTTTCCAAGTGCGCGACAAAATAGTTATGTACTTTCGAGAATACAAGAACTTTAGTGGAAATGTTATGGTTTCCTCAGAATTTTGGGAGGAGACTAGGCCCCTGTCCTCCTTCTCACCATGGGCTTTCATTGCTTACGTAATTTTTAATTCCCTCTTACCTACACATAACAGAAATCATTTTCACTTACATAAAAGAAAATAATTACAAATATTCAGGCGTGTTCGATAATGATAATTATTCACATAAACTAAAATATCTGAGTTTATTGTTTTGACTTCCTCCACATAACACAAAAAAGCATATTTGAATTTTAAGGCATGTTTATTGAATTTATGAGGTAGTAATATTATATTCCTCTGCACTGACACATATACAGACTTTAAAATAGATGACGTTTAAAAAATGGTTTTTACGAATCTTCACCTTACACACAAATCTATTTTACAGTTAAGAGAAACAGCTCCTTTAATATCAAATTTTGGCAAATATAGACTCAAAACATTGTTACAAATTTGATGCTTCTGCATGTCACGTGACTAGGCACTGAGAAATTTCGCGAGTTCTATGACCTGTAGGCTAGAATCCATTGTACTATGCATACTCAAGCCCCGTCTATTCATTCATTGTCTGTTGTTCCACTGAGTAGCAGCTAGTGGACAAATAGACGGGGCTTGAGTATGCATAGAATATTTTATTCTAGCTAGAGGTACGTCAATTTCGCGGATTCATCTGGAAGCAGTCTAGACTTGTCAGTCCTATACACCCACGGGCCACAATCGATTATCTATTGGCTTATAACCGTACAAGCAGGTGGCAAGCGATAGCACTTCGCATTATTTCCTTATTTACTACTGGTCAAACGCGTTTCATAACAGCCGCCAGCAAGTCACAAACATGACAATGAAGTATACATAATTGGCGTTCAACCTGTCCTGGAATGTATCTACGAAATTTACGTACCTCTAATTCTAGCCTACAGGTCATTGAATTCGCGAAATTTTCCAGTCCCTACACATTACTTTTCCTCGAATCCACTGTGATCTATTGTATAAATATGCTACACAATTAGTAAATGCAGAATTCAGACACATACAAAACCTTTTGAACACCATATAAGAAACTTCCATCATTTTCACAACACATCACATTTTTTTAGAACTTGCTTCGATAATTTCACACAAAGCTAAACGACTTCGTGAAAACGTATCGTCTAGACTTAATCTAAATCGTTTACACATCACAAACAACAAATTTCTCTTTTCTTAACTAGTGTCCCAATTTTCGTTTTTTTTTTTTTTTTGTGGCTTCTCTTCCATTTTATCCTAAAAAGTTTGGTTCACAAAACTAATTAAACTTGAATTGAAAAATAATATAAAATAATGAATAAACAAAGCTTTGAACATGTCTCCTGATTTAAAAAATCTCCAACATTTCCTCAATTATCTATTTACATCACAAGGACACGATTCTTGGAGTGAGATCAATATCGCAAGTATGAGGTAGACTACGTAGATCCTGAAGCATTATTGATACAATTTAAATTTTCTTTAAAATTCCTCTAAATCCTACCGAAAAGGTTCAAAATTTCAACGAAAAGATGCAATTCTTTCTTTATTTATTTTTAGAGTTAAAATTTTTAAATCTGCTCCATTTTTATATCTGCAACAAACGGCGTAATCAAGTAGTTGAGAAGTTTAAAGATGTAGGCCTCACTAGGTATAGTAAAGTTACATGAAATAAAATTCTGGAAACAATATGTAATAAAATTAATGATGTATGTGTTCTACATGCAAATTAATTCCTGACAGCGATATAAATAATATATTCACTTTAGGCCTACATGCTAAAAGTTTTTGTAAACTTAACCTGTCGCAAGTATGTTATATCACTAATACGTATTGTAATCGATAAAAACATTTCACTTTTTATCATGCCTAACAAAATTACAATATTGAAATGCAATTCTAACGAAATAACTTAGGTGTTGACTAATTTTTAGTTCCACCGTTCACTAGAATATGCCTACATAAGTTCAGTAGCCTTTGAGCTGCGATTGACAAGCAATGAAAGTATGTTACAAACATTGTGTACTAAATAAATCATTTAATATTCATTTAAATTATTGCATAGAATTGTCAAACAAAGGTTTATGTGCAAGAAAGATATAGCCATGAAATTTTAGATTATAATATTTCTGTTTTGAACGACGGTTTAATACTTTAATTATTCCAAGTCATCCATTGCTAGAGATGGCATACAAATACATGGAAACAGGAAATTTCCGCGAAAATATTTTCGCAACATATTGTTTATATGACTCACAAACGCATCTACAACACTGCTGTGTGGTTATTGTTATTATTTGTACCAACATAGCCTTAAAAAGGCTGCAGTTTCTTGAAATAGGTAGAGACGGAAAAAATTCGCGGATTCACTGACCCGTAGGCTAGTATGCATGAATATCTGCTTACCCAATAAGTAGGGACCCTGAATTTTCGCGAAAAGAATTTTTCCCCACTTTGTTTCAGGGACTTACGTTCACATCTGCAGTTTTGCTTCATAATAAGTGATTGGACGTCTTAGCTCTGTCGTGTATTGGGATTTTACTGGCAAATCACAGACTTGTGAAGTTGTAGTAACATTATCGTGTTTGGCAATGTCAAATGAGAGACATTACTCCACAAAGACTCGCTGGCAATAACCACGCAGTAGAACTGCAGATGTACACGTAAGTCACTGAAAGAAAGTAGGGCAAAATTCTTTTCGCGAAAATTCAGAGTCCCTATCAATAAGACAACAGCTACTCATTGGCTGCTCGCTGACGCAGTGATACCACACTACTGGGCATACAGTCACCTGCTTCTTCGCTATTGGCTCAGCGTCCTCCAAGAGGTGTCAGAGTTTGTAGCAAAACTCACACCAATCTGCACTTGTTTGAATCCTAGCTTGCGCTCAAAACAAAACGCTAATTTTTCAGGTCTCTAGCAATGTGTATGGTTGGGTGATATAATTATGACACAATGTAGCTGTCTGCGGACCAATAACAGGCATCACGTGTTACAACATCGAGATTCTTATTTTCTCAGTTAAACAGGACAACAATTCCATACAGGGTGGCCAAGAATAAGTGTTACAAATTGATAGGGATGGTAGATGTGCATGTTTGGAACATATTTGATTAAGGAACCCATGTCCGGAAATACATCCTTATACCTGCAATGGTGCACCAAAGTAACAGGGGTAGGCAGGCAACCTGGCGACAACAAGCCAGTGAAAACATCTGTTGTGTTGTGTTATATACTACCCACTGATGTCCAAAGGCCCTGTTCAGGTGGTCACGAACACAGAGGGCGTAGTGAGCTGGAGCTCCATCACATTGGAACCACAGTGACGCGCGAATATCAAGACTGACTTCATCCAACATGTCAGGTAAAACCTCGCGCATTGAGGCGTGGTGGCAAATGTGTGGCCCTAGTACACTGTCATTTAGTATCCCAGCCCAGATGTTCACTGAAAATCGCTGTTGGTGGCGGGTTGGAAACGTCGTGTTGCTGTTTTGCTCGGCCCATACGTGAGTGTTACGGGTATTGAACAAGCCATCCCTGGTGAAACAGCTCTCGTCTGTGAACAACACATGCTGTAGAAACTGTGGCACATTTTCGCAGCACTGCAACAACCATCGGCAGAACGCATGCCGTGCAGAATAATCAGCTTCTTGTAAGGCCTGTACCTTCTGTAC
>PNEQ01055658.1:0-17429 GCA_003012365.1 Medauroidea extradentata
ACAGTATATGAGGGTCCTGACACAACACACACTGTTCACTAATCTCACCGGCATGACCCAAGAATGAATGTGTTGGCTGCACTGGTGATTGTCTCCAACTCGTCTGTCCTGTCTGCCTCCAAGGGGGTTGGCTTGGTTTTTGAACTATTTTTGGTTTTTGTCCCGATCCCAGCGACTCAAACATGCGTTGCCATCCTTCCAAAAAGGCAATAAACTGGTCCAGAAATGGTAGACTTGCTGGATCTGTGATCGTCACCTCCCACTCCTTGCGTAGATTTGAGTCCAACTTCCTTTCTAATAAATATATCAACACTGGATCCCACATGTTGACAGCCACACCTAACACCTTAAGGGCAGCAACGTTCTCCTGAATTGCTGCTAATAACTAAACCAAGGTAGTGGAAGTTCCTGTACCAGATGGTAAATTGATCAGGGCATCAAGATGGTGGTTCACTATCAGCCTCTTGTTATTGTAGCGCCTATGGAGAATCTTCCACGCCACCTCATAATTGTCTTCAGTAAGTGAGAGCGATTGAACTAGAGACAAGGGTTCACCATGCAGTGATGACTTCAAATACGACAGTCGTTCCACGTTCGTTATCTGGGTGTGTTTTGCTATCAGTGCCTCAAAAAGATTAGAGAAATTTTGCCATGATTTTATATCTCCCCCAAAGGTTAGTAACTTGATGGTAGGTAATGCCACCTTTGTAGCATTGGAGGCAGAGGAGGAGTGTGCTTCACCGGAGACAGCTAGTTTGGCCACAGTGTCTGCAAGAGCCATGACCTTGTAGTATAGCTCGTCGAATTCATTTAGTCACCTGTCATGATCGTCTATGTTAAACTCGGTAATGTTAGATGCCTTGGTAGCGATGAGTAAACGATCACTGTCAAAACCAGACCTGAGCTGGGCCAAATCCTGACAAGTGGCCTTGAGTAGTGTATGCTGAGTGGGATCAGACTGTGCCTTATCTAACAATGCAGAAGCTCTTTTCAGACGTTTTTCGGCCCGTGAGAGCCTCAGCTCTGCAGTCGCGATGATAGCTGCTGCCATCTCTTGTTGTTGTTTTGGATACCTCGAAGCAAGAGTCGTTCACCCGGCGGAGTGACCTGGTCACTTTGAGTTGTTCACCAATCGCAAAATGGTCGTCCAAGAACAGGTTCATGAACGATGATTCCGAGACCCGTTCACTACCTAAAATTACAGTTAATCGTAAGTATTGCTTAGCTTCCATCGTCATTCCTCGTAACAGTATATTACAAATTATTATTTATTTACACCGCACGCGCCGTGTTCGAGATGATAAATAACCGCGTCAAGGCTTGTCACACCCGGGAGTCTAGCTTGTTCTTTGTCCTTCCCTACATGGCCAGGCAATCCTCGGTAAACAACTTCTTCCCGTCCGACTCGCACCGATTTTCTAACTCCCGACACACCGAATAATATCCGGAATAAAATCCGGCCCAGAGGACCAAAATGTTCCGTCGAACATACACGGCGTAAACACGTCCGTACGCAACCAATAATACCACACGTTTTAGAACTATGGCTAGGTCGCCATCTTGCCGGCTAACCTCTTCGAGCCCACAAAAAAAAAATAAACAAAGCTAAGTTCCGGGTAAGAGTCACACAAGAGACAGTCAATAAGGTTCAGTTCACAAATAACAACAACCTAAGTACAAAGTTGACATGTCCCAACACAAAATGACCCTGGCTGCTAGCTTTTCCTTCAGAATATCCAAATATTTCGGTTGGAATGCTCTCCATGACCCATTTTTATTTGCATTAACTCCCTGAACAGAGTAAAAATCTCACAAAAATTTTCTAACTATGAAAAATATTTAAAAACCAGACCAATCTCTCCAATTGCTTTCAGATATACTATAGGGAGCAGGGTATTCTGATATAGACTGCACAATTGCCTGCATCAATTTTTATGCCCTGGGCTGTGATTACATATCCCAAAAAATTTATCTCACGTGTGAGGAATTTTGACTTCTCTAAATTTACTGTCATACCACCCTCCGGCAGAGCAGGGACTTCCCTATCTGCTATCAGAATTGTATTCAACTTCTGAGCATCTAAACACATGCACACAGTATCATCTCTCTTTTTAACTACAACAGGAGGCTTAAAGTACTCTGAACAGCTGCATTTTACAACCTGGCACTCTACCATTCGGCTAATATCCTTAAGTACCATGTGTGCGGTCTGGAGTGTGTTCGGTGGCGACCACGTGACTCGTCCAACGTCTTTAATGCTAATTTTTCGCATGGCTAAATTGCCTGTGTTCTATGGATCCCCTCCTCTACCCAAACCCCACCTCGTACCTACTGGCGCATGCGCCTTGGGCATCAGTGATATCGGCTCCAAAGACTCGTAGTGGGTGTTGTAGTTACATTCCGTATGCAATTTTACAATAGAGTATTGTGGTTGGTGTCATTTTGTTGCTTATGATACGTAGAAGCAAAAAGTGATGGTGACCATATCGGACTCGCGACTCCTGGGCAAGAGGAGGGGGCATAAAAATTTCGAAATACTGAAACAATTTTAAAAATAAAATTATATTATTGTAATGAAATTAATTTTTTTAGAGATCATTTCATTTGTAATAATGTGTTTATTGTATAAAAAAAGCAATATTTTATTGAAAAAATTTGGTTTTTCCCAAAAAAAAAGGGGGGGGGGGGAAAGTGTAGAATTTGGACGGAAAGACAGCGACACCAATGCAAAAGGGTTCTTGGAAATAAAGTTTAACCATGTTTTGTAATAAGAAATTGTTTTATCATTATTGTGTTAATATAAATGTTGTGGTTTCTTATCACATTCATAAATTGAAGAAAAATTATTCTTTGTTGCAGGGTGATGCCTACATATAACATGTAATATGAAGGCTATTGCAAGAGCTGATGTCACAGGTGGGACAAAAAGAAAAATACATCTGGATATGTGTCTCCTTTGCAACAAAATAGGCAAAGAGACTTTTGTGAAAAATGCTGACGAAGATAGTTATCGAAACCTGTTGCAGACTTTACGATGTTATGCTGCGTGGAAAGATGAGCAATGTAACCACATCTTACACCTTTTAAATGGCAATGCCTCATTGGAAATTGACAACAACTGGACGTGAAATGGCATTTAAGCTGCTATAAAAATGTGACGCACAAAAAGAGGAGACAAACTGTGGAAAAACGATTTTTGTCGTTGAAAAATGAACCTTATTATATACATTTCAGATGAACCCAGTACCTCCAAGCCTTTTACACGCGGCCAGATAACATGTGAGTATGATAAAAGCATGTTTTTTTTTTGTGATGGCAAAGCGACACGAAAGTATCCTCTTCATCACGTTTTGTATGATACAGGAGGGGCTAACTTAAAAGAAGCAGTTGAATTAAGCGGCAATGAAACATGGATTGTTAGACTTAACGAGTGCATCCATCAAACGGATGTTCATTCAGCCGATATTTTGTATCATGCACCATGCTAGGCCAAAAATATGACAAATGTGTTTCGTAGGCTCACACACGAGTACAACAAAATTCTACAATTTTGGTGGCTTCAGATACTGAATTTCTGGCATTGTTGTAAGACTTTCTTGTTGAAGGGAACGTAACATGAATGGCTGACTTACATAATACGTACATGAATGTATGCTACTCCAATGGACTTGACTCATCACTAAAAACAAAATCAAGAAGGGAGCTAAAAGCATTCACTGAAGAAGAAATTCCAGGTGTTGAATTTTCCACCTCAAAGAGAAGAAATGAATCAGAACGTGTGTTTCTAAAAAGAACAAAAGATGCTGCAGTTGTAAAACTTGAGGACGATACACCACAAGAACAACTGAAAACCATTTTTGCCGCAGCCAAATTAATCAGAAAATCCATTGTTAATGCAAAACACTCGAAGTTCGAAGGTAGTTTAGAAGGTAACTCAGAACAGATACCAGAATTGCTGTCCGTATTTTTCAAATGGTGTCTAGTTGGAAAAGGCAACATCACCACTGAAGAAAGGCGTGTAAATGAAATTGATGTACGAGCTAGTCGCTTGTCTCAAATACTGATGTTTGAGAGTTTGTCCCATTTCCAGGCTGCAACATCTTCAACAAATGTGAAGAAACATACAAATGAACTCCCGTTACAAGTGTCCATTGGCTTATCTGTTTTACCAATTGACTCGAAGTGCCAATCTTGTCAATTTTATCCATTCGGTCGGTCTTTCTGTCTGCTATTCCCGTGTCAGGGAAATAGTGAAGAAACTAGCAAAATCAGTAGTAGCTCAAATGATTGCAAATGGAGGTATTTACCTACCGCCTGATACAGTCATGATAGATTCATTCATTTTGACGTGGATAATATTGACTTTCAAGAGGACACGGTTGACGGACGGAATACACTTCATGGGAAAACGATAGTTGCTAACCAAACTATTGAAGATGGTGATGATAATGCCAACTCCAAATAAGCCAGTTTGCCTGGAAGCAGAAACAAACCAAGACTTTATTTTGATGATAGCAAGAGGGAACAGTTTCAACCAAAATGAAAAAAATTTATCAAATGAAGTGCTTTTGACCTGGTCCGCACACAATTTGATGGTATATGAAAGTAAAGACAAAACACGAGTGTCTGTAATGCTTTTGCTACCTGTTTCGTCAACTGAAGCCTCAACTCAGTTTTCTGTACTGAAGCACTTGGAACGTGTGAACGAATATATTATGGGTCCTGGAAACAAAGTTGTTGTTACAGTAGACTTGGGGATATATAGGCCAATGAGAGAGCTGAAAATGGCAATTTCTGAAAATAATTGGGTGCTTATACCAGGAGATTTGCATATAATAATTACTGCGTTAAGAACAATTGGTAATTATATTGATTCTACAGGTATTCCTGAGTTGTGGATAGAAAGTGGTGTTTTCGAAGATACCACTGTTCGACAGTTGCTAGAAGGAAAACCAATACGTCGAGCATGCAGAGCTCACATCACAACTGTTAATGTGTTTTTAGCCTGCTTCTTGAAGAGTTCTTTAAGCAGTATCCTGACTTGAAGGTTAAATGTGAAAAATTTCACTTAACCTTGTGGGAAGCATGGCAAACCAAAACATCACAAGCCATATCCGCTGCCAACAAAACTGTAACGAAGAGACAGAAACGCTTGAGCTGTACGACAAACTGAAAAACTTCTGTATGGGAAAGTGTCATGAAAACCCTACATTAAAAATGTTTTTGCTTTGATGGCATTCATTCGGGCTGTACGGAGTGCCAACTGGGAATTAAGAATAGCTGCATTCAGTTCAACAAACTTTTTTTGCAATGGACTTGCGTAACTACAGCATACTTTGTGCATGGCACATAGCAGAAATGAAAATTCTGTGCCAACAAGATAATGAAACATGGAAAGAACTTAACAATGGTAAGTGGGCTCCAAATAAAACTGCTGTACCTTTTTGTTCCCTAGGAGCAGATGAAGCGCTAGAACAGGAAAATCGTCCGAACGAAAGTCCTTGGAGGCATAGTAGGGATAACTCAGAATCTGCAAGCGCTGACTACATTTTTCTTATCCAGTCCTCAGGTAGTCAAGATTTGTTCTAATAACATGGTGTCTCCTACAAAACAAAAAGACGAGTTACATCATGAAGTATCACAGTCAATATCAAATCGTTATGGGAAAAATGTAAGTGCAATGATGAAATGTCTCCTGAACTATATTAATCCATTTACTTATAGCGGAGATGATTTGGTAAACCTAGTTACAATGACTGTTGCAACTCCAGAAGTTACACATGATGTCTGTGCAATGCCAGACTTGGGATTCCTGGGATACAAAAAATTTGTTGATGAACGTATAGTTGAAGGTACAGTAAATTTATGGGAGCCACTTCCACAAAACAGGCTTACGTTGATCAATGGGGAAGGTTGTAAAAGCAAAAATCAAAGAAGGTGTGGTAGAAATAAAAGAAGACAGAAAACTTTTAAATCGCCTTGTTATTTTATGTTGTACTCGTTCAGAAATCAACCTTAAGGCATGTATAGGTAAATATGAGCTCTCTACAGTTCCACATTCTATGTTCAGAAGTGATGGGATGATGAATCACATTTCAGCCAAAAGTAAGCTGATGCATCATTTGGAAGAACTCATACACTTAGATCACGCTGAAGAAATGTTAGAGATACCCACTGCAGCTGAACCTCAGAATGCAGCAGAACCGCCAAATGAAGCTGGACCTCCGAATACAGTTCAAGTTCCAAATGCAATACAACATACTCACACTCTTGTACCTGTTGCAATTGTGGATGGCATGGCTGAACTTCATAATCTGAGGATTATGAAAGACATCAGAATAATCACTGATTTTGCAGATCAGTTCAGTAAGAGTATTTTATCCAAGTATAGTGCTTTCTCAGAGCTCCGCGTTGTTTTCGATACCTACTTAGAAATGTCACTAAAAAATACTACAAGAAATTGAAGGCTGAATGGTAAACCACCCATTCAGTACAAGATAGAAGCCAACACAAACATCAAATCTGTTCCTCTGAAGAAACTTCTTTCTCATGCTAAAACGAAAGATGCACTTACAGAAGTGTTGAGTGACAATCTGATAAAAAATTCTGCAGGCTTGAAAAAAAATGTTATTGTTTCCTACAGTGACCAAGCAAAAGCTACTCATCTTCTTGTGGATGATTTAAAGACTAATCAAGAAGAAGCCGAAACAAAGATCATTCTGCATGCACTTCATGCTACCAAACAAGCTTTTTTTCACCAGATACAGATGTTCTTGTATTAGCTGTCCATTGGTATCGACAGTTACCTAAAGACACCTCATTTGTTTCAACTGGAGGTAAGATACACAAAATTTCTGTGGGTAATGTGTATGCAGCATTAGGTCAGAGACGAGCTGAAGCTTTACTAGGAATGCATGCTCTTTCTGGCTCTGACATTGCGAGTTCGTTTTCTGGTAAATCCAAAACTAGTTTCTGGAACAGGTCTGTAGAGGCTGATAACAAAACATTGACAGCTCTTGCAGCCTTGGGACGACTGGAAACAATCAATGCAGAAGTTTTCCAAGTTCTTGAAGAGTACATTGTGACGTGCACTGGCACGTAGCACTTACTTGGCTTCTTATCATACAGTAATTTCAATTCTTTTTTGTCTTAATATGTTTTTTTTCCTGTTGTTTATAACAAATTAAGTAGGCCAACTTAACCAGGTATGTATACGGCAGGAT
Organism: Medauroidea extradentata; assembly: GCA_003012365.1. Classification (NCBI taxonomy): domain Eukaryota; kingdom Metazoa; phylum Arthropoda; class Insecta; order Phasmatodea; family Phasmatidae; genus Medauroidea; species Medauroidea extradentata. The sequence continues at coordinate 7,224 of PNEQ01055658.1, forward strand.
CCAACATATTAATTGAGGATGCTAGTAGAGAAATTTACATTAAAACTTTATTCAAAATTATAAAATTAACTGTTAAAATAAGAGAAAAGTATGTAACTTGACGCATCAATTTTATCGGATTCATGTGGTGTTTGGACTCATTTTAAAGATAATTTAATTTCAAGCAACTTTTCTAAGTAAACTTTTCTTATATTTTGCCTTGTTTGCATTTTTTAAATTTCAAGTAGCCTCTTAGCTTGCTTCTCCTGGAATGGGATTTATGTAGCAGGCTAGTCGTAGTTCTCTTGCTTGGAAGCACGTACAGAGACGTGCTGGCTTTTAAAATTTCAAATAAGCTCTGTGCTAGACTGTGCTTTGGATGGATTTATCTGGCAGGCAGGTCAGAGTTCACTCGCTTGGAGGCACGTACATGGACGTGCTGGAATGCGATGAGCTCTGCCGGGCATTTCCCGATCGACATGGGTGGTAGTGTCGGGCGCAAAACTCCGTGAAGGAGGTGATCCGCGACAGATTGATGACGCTGCACATCCCCAATTAATAAACTAATGAATATTTAGCTGGTATTATGGAATAAAATGCTTTGTAAATTTATCAGTATCTATGTTACATACAATTTTTAGGTTATAAACTTCAATTAACCAGCTTTTTAGGCAAGTTGGATCCTGATGTATCCCTACGCCGCTCGGCCGAGTAATTCCGGGTGTCTGCCCAGGAAAGTTAGTAGTGTTTCATCGGAGCTCGTGACCGGTCACCGGGAAATGGCCGGCTAAGTTTTTTTGTTGATTAGTTTGAAAACAGTTGTGATCCATCGGAGCTAGGGAACGGTCGCCGGGAGATGGCCGGCTGAGTGTTTTGATTAGTTGGGGCGTGATGGCGGCAGGAAAAGGACGTGTTCAAAGTGGTAGAGGGGCGGTGAAGCTTAGAGGGCGTATCCGCGAGTAAAGTGGGCTGTGTTGCCATCACTAAATTTCTCAAATATGTATTTCTTTTGCGGTGTTTGTTAAGAGTAGTGTTTGTTGTTCTAGGCCACACTACCGCCAACCTTAACCTATGCTTAGTCCTACTCTCGTAACATCTCCCTTTCTTTTTTTTTTTTTTACATGTCTTCCCAGCGTTTTGGTTTTTTAATTGTGTCCCTATTTCGAAGCACTCGTGTGTTCTGTGTGTCCTTTCCCACAAGATCAAAACGAAGCACTCCTCTAGGCGGTGTGATGTGCCACTCTTGTCGTGTTTCCCAGCCTCTCCAGCCGTGGCTTGGTGTAGCAAGACTTGAATTGCCGTCAGCTCTTGGTGTAGTTACTGTAGTTGACGCTGAGCTGTGCACTGCTGGTGATTTATCCGCTGATCGTCGTGCGATCGATAGCTGGTTGCTCTGGAGTCACAGCACGAACTGCCAACTTGTCTCTTGTATGTGTTGATGGTTGTTCCACTTGTGTTGTCTGCTTGTGCTCTATCATGGTTCGTGGTACTTCAGCTACTGTTGGCTTGTGGGTTGACACTTCTGTTGGTGATAGGGTTGTTGGTCTTATCATAGTGCGATGGCGCCTGTAAATACAATTTCCTGCTTGTACATCAGAGGATGTGCTTGATATCTTCCTTTCCACCACACCCGGTGTCCACACTTTCCCTGCGCCCCTTATACCCTGCGTCATAACTGCTTGTCCTGGTTCTAGTGATGGGAGTGGCTGGGTTTTCTTGTCATAATGTTGTTTGTATGTGGTTCTCTTGTGCTTCAGCTTGGCTGGTACTGATACTGGTACCCTCTGTTTGAGTTGTGTATCTGCCATTGGCAGGAGTGTTCTTTGTCGTCTGGCCATGCAACGTTGCGCTGGGCTCGTTTCCATGCCTAGCAAATTCCTTGCTTGCAAATGGTGGTCCGTTGTCTGATATTACAATTTCTGGGATACCATACCTGCTGAAATGTGTTTTGAGCTTTTCTATTATCTTGAATGCTCGGTGGTCTGTGGCCTCATCTAGTTCCCAGAAGTCTGAGTAGTAGTCTACAATGATCAAGAAATTCTGTCCCTCTAGTTCGAAAAGATCAATCCCAACTTTTTACCAAGGCCGTGTGGGTGTTCCACACTCCTAAAGAGGGAGTTGTTGTTGACTTGGGTGATAAGTCAGGCACGCTTCGCAGGTATCAATCTGTGTGCTTTTACATCCTGTTTCAGATTTGGCCAGTAAATAGTTTCCCTTGCACGTCTTAATGTTGCTTCCAGCCCTACATGGCTAGCGTGTAGTTTCTTCAACATGTCCACACGTTTTTTTGCCGGTACAATTATGCGCATTGCTCTGAATACTACACCCTTGTGATAATTCATCTCTGCAGTGTGCATATTGTCTTATGCTGGGTGGAATGTTCTTTGTTTCATTTGGCCAACCTTTTTGTATCATTGTTATGAGTTCAGTCAATGTTGCATCTTGTTCAGTTGCCTTTGCTATGTCTAGTAGTGTGCTCGATGTTATATTTGTGACTGGTTCAACACTTTCCAAGCTGAGAATGTATTGCTGCATTCACTTGCTGGAGTCTGGGTTTGTGCTGGACAGTGGGGCCCTGCTTAGATGATCAGCAAGTACTTGATCTTTACCTTGCTTGTATACAACTTCCAGAGTGTATCGTTGTAGTGCCAAATGTATACTTTGCAGTTTGGGAGGCGTCTGTAAGATTGGTTTCTTGAAAATCATTTCCAGTGGTTTGTGGTCCGTGTGCACTATCACTGTGTCAGTTCTACCTCCGATATAGCAGTGGAATGCGTGACATGCAAAAGAAATCGCCAGTGCTTCTTTCACTATTTGTGCATAGGTCCTTTCCGTTTTTGTGAGGCTCCGCGATGCATATGCTACAGGTTTCCCATTTTGTGGTAAAACTGCTCCTAGCCCATATGCACTCGCATCACACTGTATGATTACTGGCTCTTCTACATCGTAGTATTGCAGAACTGGTGCTGCTGTTGCCAGTTTCTTTATTTCTGTCACAGCTTGTTCTTGGTTGTGACCCCAGTGCCATGGAACGTCCTTGTGTGTTAACTGTCTGATTGGTTCGCATACTGTTGCCAAGTGAGGTAGGAATTTTGTCAGATAGGTCACAAATCCCAACAGTGTGCGCACCTCTTGTTGATTCTGGGGTGCTGGCATGTCTTGAATGGCTTGCACTTTGCCTGGGTCTGGCCTCAATCCTTCGCTTGAGATATGGTGTCCAATGTATTTTAGTTCTGTCTGCCACAATCGGAGCTTGCTGGGGTTAAACTTGATATTTCTATCTCTTGCTCGCTCAAACAGTTTCAGCAGATTCTCGTCATGATCAATTCTGGCTTCCGTATCAGTCTGTCCTTTTCCGTATACCAGGATGTCGTCCGCCACTATTTCGAAACCTGGGAGGTCTCCTAATGCCTCTTGCAATTTGCGTTGGGATATTTCTGGGGCACTACAAATGCCAAAAGGTAATCGCTGCCAGCGATATCTGCCATATGGTCTGTTGAAGATGATTAGTTTGCTGCTTTCATCAGTCAGTTTTATTTGCCAGTAGCCATCCTTGGTGTCCAGCAGACTGAACACTTTTGCCTGGGTGAGTTCTGGTAATATTTGATTGAGTACAGGTACTGGGTAATGTGCTCTCTTCAAAGCTTAATTTAAATTTTGAGGATCTAAGCAAATCCTGATTTTAGCTTGTCCCAGTGGGTTGTTTCTTTGTACTACCACCATACTGCTAACCCAGTCTGTAGGCTCAGTCACCTGTGCTATGACTTCTTGTTGTTCCAGCTGTTGAATGAATGTTTTCAATCCTTTCTTCAATGGTATTGGCACACGACGAGGGGCATCTTGTTGTGGCTTGGCATCTTCTCTCACTTCCAGTTGGATTTCCCCTGGTAATTGCCCGAGACCTTGAAATGTATCGTTGAATTCTTGCAGTATGTCTTTTACGGTCAGTTTTCCTGGGATTAATAAAACGGTTTGTGCACTCACTGTGTTGACTTGTCCTTCTACTGAGCATAACTTTGCATTCACTTGTATTAACCCTATTCTCATACTGTCTGCAGCTCCTATTATCGGCATTCTGTCTAAATCTACGATCTGGAACGTGAGATTGTGTCTCTGACTTCCATATGTGCACTGCAGTGATCTTTGACCCCGAGGTATGATGTTAGTGTTTGCATAGCACTTAAGCACCGTGTTGGACTTGGTTAGAATTGGGTTCACTTTCCTTGTGATTTTACGTAGGTCTTGCAGGCTCATAACATTGCATGTGGCACCAATGTCTATTTGGCACACTACTGCCCTGGGAAAATGTAATATTGTGTACAGTTTTTGTTTGTTTATTGCCTTTGTGTTGGGCTGGTTTGCACACTCACTTAAATTGACCTCATTTATAGCGTACATAGTTTCATCCTCATACAGTTCTTCCATGACACTCTGTTCTTGAATGAGGTGTACTGGATCTCTGTGCTGTTATTCTTGGTCCTTTTCCCGTTGCCATGTTCAACAGACTTTCACAAAGTGGCCAGTTTTCTTGCAGTAACTGCACTCGTTGTCAGCGGCTGGGCAAAACTGTTTCCCTCGCTGGTGTACTCTCCCACAATAGACGCAACTTTGTTGTTGAATTATTTTTGCCTGTTGTCTTTCCTCTTGATTTCCTCTTTGATTTCCTCTTGCCCTCTGGAATTTTGAGTTGTGGGTAGACGAGGGTCTTTGGCGTGTGTCTTGCACTGCATGGATGACCTCTTCAGTTGACTGTTGTTGGTTTTGGCACTCCGTCAGATGTTGCACTTGCTTTTCAGTCAGTTCATGTGCTCGAGCAACGTTGATGGCCGACTCTAAGGTCAGGTTCTTATCCGACAACAACTTTTTTCTTAGGCTATTGCACCGTACACCTAAAACTAGTCTGTCTCTGATTAATTCACTTGACAGTTCGCCAAATTCACAAGTTGCTGATTGAGTCTTAAGTCTCTCTACATACTCGGCTACTGATTCTGACTGTGTTTGTACAGTGGATCCAAATAAAAATTGCTCATAAATGACATTTGTTTCCGGTTTTATCACTTTGTCCAGTTCTTTAATTATTTTCTCGACTGAGTCAGTTTGATCTGCTGTGAGATTTAAACTGTTATATGTTTTCATTCCTTCCACACCTAACATGGTGCGAAATGTGGCCACCTGAATGTTGTTTGCTTGCTTATTCCTGTTGCTAATGCATAATCTTCATATTGCCTCTTGAAAATACTCCAATTTTCTGTGATGTTCCCGTCTTTACATAACGGTGCGGACACGGTAAAGTAAAGCTGTGTGCCATTTTCGCACGCACTGCCGAGTCCCGTTTTGCTGTTTGCCGACGCGCATTCGCGGGGCGGACGTTATTTATCACTTGTTATTTAGTGCAACAAGTACCGATTACAATTTCATACTTTCTTTTCCCGTCGCCGACTTATTTTTTTTCCGCACAAACTGACAAATTAAGTAACCCGCGCCGTGTACACCGCTGCCACCATGTTTGTTGTTCTAGGCCACACTACCGCCAACCTTAACCTATGCTTAGTCCTACTCTCGTAACAAGTAGTACTCAAGTAAGTAGGTGCAAGAAATAGCGGCACATGTGAGTATAGCAGTTTTAAGACACCGTTAGTGGTACCCCGTAGTTTAGGTCGTTTTCCTTTGTGGAGCAAACTGAGGCAGATCACAACCGATAATAAACTTGGACGAACACTCATGACTTGGTGAATTCCGCCACAGGTGTTACCTATTCACGTTCACATCGTAAGACATAAAATCATGGAAAAGAATTTGTGTACGTTACTGTGCCATGTACGTCTGGTGAACTATTATTAAAAGAAACTGAGAGTTATTAAAAAAAAATTTGCTTCTTTTTTCTTCTATGTAAACTCCTTAGGTAAACTCCTCAGGCTATCCGGGCATATAAATAACAAACAAAAAAAAGTCTAATTTGATAAGTCGTCGCCGGCAGCAAGGATCAACATAACCTACTAAGTCATACATGTATACAGCACCACCACACTCTATCGCCGCAAACAGGGACTCGATACCAAACATCATAACCTCTATATACATTTACAAATAACAACAATAACAACGAGGAGAGGACCAGTCACATTCTACCGCCGCGAACAGGGACATCCTATCTTCCAACATCTACATATAGAAAACAACAACGGCGACGTAGAAGCAGACCCGTCACAACATTTACTCAGTGTACTTGCGTATGCCTAAAATGAAACTACTCAGTGAGTTAAGATAGTGGTTTTTTATAAAAAAAAAACAAATGGAGGGATCTTCTATGCCTCCGACCCAAGCTGCACTTCGTCCAGCAATTCGCAGAGCTCAGTACCAAGCTGCAATATGGCATCAGGCTGATGTTCGAACTCCCAATCTTCCAACAGTGACAGATTGTGGCTGGGTCATTAATGATGCTGGATGTTATGAACCTATAATGTGTGATATTCCTTGCGGTCCTCAAGAACTACTCAATGTAGTGCGCTGTTCTTGTGGTCCTTCAAAATGTGTAGTAACCTGCAAATGTGTCAAGAATGGGGTACCATGCACTGAAATATATTCATGTTCAGGGGACTCTGAAAAATGTGAAAATGTGTTCTAAAATGGTGTTGACGGTGATAGAATTGAAAGTGACGATGATGATGATGATGCTACAGATGATGGTAATGAAGATAATGAGAGACTGTAGATAATTTATTATTGCTTACCTGTTAATAATGTAATCAATATGTGCTTTTAGTTTCCTTAAGGGTGTTTTAATCTAGCATTTGCTAACTTATGGGTATCATGATTATTATTATTATTATTATTATTATTATTATTATTATCATCATCATCATCATCATACAGCAAGTATAGAAGTTAAATTATTAAATTTTACCTCTACAGCAGATAATGATTTAATTGAAATGTTTTTTTTAATTTTGTGGAAGAAATTCTTGTCTAACATTTGTTATCTGGTGAGTTTAATGATGATGAGTGTTTTCAAAAATATTATGGAGGACTGTAGACTATTATATTATTTGTTTAGCAGTTAATAATTTATTTGAAAAGAAATTTTTTTCTTGAAGCAGTTTCTGTATAACATATTTAGCTATCTTAAAAAAATACAATAAGAATAGTTACCATTATAATTATTATTTTTTATATTATCAATAGTTGTAGTAGTTGTATAACTATCATACTATAGTAGTATAACTGACATCACTTTAATAGAGGGCTGCATTTTTATTTTCTTGTAATAATATCTTACATTTGCAAATTTATGTAATGAAAACACATATTATGATAATATGCAAAGAATAACCAACATGGCAGATCTTATGTATTCTATTTTTATTAAAGCAAATGAAATTTATTCTGATAAAGCCATACGGACCGTATATTCCTTCAGATGGTAGAATTAATACTACAAAATACATAATTTCATATTTTGCGATTTTCATTCCTAATTTCCCCCCTCCCCCTTTAAAAACAGTCAGTCACCGGTCCGAGATGGCCACCATCACTTTTCCGATTCTCTACAATACACAAAACAAAATGACACCAACCACAATACTCTATCACAAAATTGCACACAGAATCAAAAAATACAGTAAAACTCGCATAAGACGTTCCAACGAGATACGTTTTCCCAGCTAAGTCGTTTGGTTCGTTTGGTCCCATCACTTTTGTCATAAGAGCCATGGTTAATTTTCCCACATATTATGTTTTGCCACTTGCCTGATTTCCCGCGTAATACGGTCAACTTTTGTAAAAAAAATGTAATTTTTTTAAAAGTAATGTACACGATTTTCTTTACTAAACAAACTGAAAGGAAATTGCAACTGCAAGATAAATACCGCATTTGTTTACGTTCTTGTACTGTCATCGAAGGGCACCTTCAGCGGGCAAAGCGCTGCGGCAGCGCTGCAAGTGATCGCTACATGCAGCGCTGCTGATCCCGCTGAATGAATTGCTGCAGCGCTGTGAATATCTTTGGGCGGGGCTTCTGTTTGTTTACCTTTCCAGATGTTTTTAATACATAACCTTACATAACGTGCTCGCGACATCTTCATTCAAACTCGTGCATATATTTACGTGGAAATTACTTGATTAGTAAAATTGTCCACCATAATTCTGTGGCAATAATTAGTGAAGTGCAAGTGGGAAGTCACAATTGTTTGACTGACTTCACTTAAATTCGTTCTTGCATATCTTCAAAGATGAGAATTAATTGTTTCGTTATTTTTAAAAGCAGATGTATGCCTTCAGAAAGGAAGACAGTGGCAACAAAATCTAAAAGTATTTCGGCAAAGTGAAGTAGGCCTACATACGAACGTCTGCCCCAACATCTGGTAAGTAATGTGTTAATTTTTTTGTTTTAATTATTTACTTTTGTAAATTGTATAGTTTTTTAGTAATAGGAAAAAAATCTAAAGAGTAGTTTTCAGTCAGATTCAACAGAAATAATTACATAAATCCAGAAATGAATGAGTTATGATAATGCTACGTTCAAAGTAAAGTCGTAGTGGGAATATAATTAATAAAATAAAATAATAGGTGTGTCTGAAAAATGTAACAATGATTACTTTTAGCACTTGCCATGGAAGTGGAAACTGAATAAAATTCTAGGAATGTAGGCCTAGCAGCTTGAATTTGTATTTCTACATACTGTGAGGGTTAATCAGTTCAAGTATAGTAGTATAATGTAGTATATTCATCCATCAGATCTTTTTGTGTAGGCTTACATTTCTGCACTAAGATATTGGACAAGTCATGTCAACAAAATATGATTGGTATGAAAATGTTATATAAGAACTAAATGTAAATTCTTGACATGTTCCATAGTCCTGTGACTACAGCCACACAAGTGGGCTCAATTGAATGAGAAACAAATAAATAAAATACATAGACTATTGCTTTCGTAAGAACCTGTTTCTTTTGGTTGACTTCTAAGTTAGTGTTTCAAAGAGAATTTTAGTAGGTGTGGGTTAATGTGATATAGCCTACACTCCAAGTTTTAGGGGTAGGACCTAGCTTAATGACAAACACAACTGGTTTGGGGGTGAATGGAAAAATGAGATTGTTTTACAATGACTGTGCTGTATGTAGAGGTGAGTGGAGGGAACAAGTTGCAGGATAACATTGGTAGGATATGATTGTGGGTTGAAGAGAACAAACTGAAATAAACTTGACAAAGACTGTTAGGTTTACAAAGAAGAAGGTTAGGAGTACTGACATACACAGATGGGAAGGACAAGAGATAGATGAAGCATCCAAATACAAGTACCTAGGTATATTGTTGCAAGGATACTAGAAGGCAGGTAGAGAGAGTGGTGTCTAGAAGGGAGAAGGGCAAGGGTGTTGGTAGTGACTGCTAATGTTACATACAGTATGCGGTAGCAGGGTGGAACCTGTATATGGAATTGGAGATGCAGGAGCTAGACAAAGTATAAAGATGGGCGTGAAGGATAAATGGAGAAAGCAGGGGCTGGCTGAAGAGGGGAAGGGAACGTTTGACCATCAGTGATGTTGAAAGAACTGGGATGGAACTCGTTGAAGGAAAGGAGAAGTATGGAAGAGCTGGTCAGGATGTACAGAAGAGGGAGGCTGGAGTAAGTTAGGTTGCCTATTAACTACAGTGGAGTATAAAGGAAGAGTGAATAACAGCAATAATATTCAGACGATAGCAAAAGAACTAGGTAGACAGTCTATGCTTAGGTCAGTGAGGGAGTGGAATTAGATTTTAGAGGAATTGGTAACAGTAGGTGGTGAGATGGTTTAGGAGAGGTTTGGTGGGTGTTTGAGGAAGAGAATATAGCTTGCCACCAGACAGTTGCCTAATTTGTTTCAAAGTTGTAAGGTGCGTTACAAAAAAACTTGTTTTTGGAGAATAAACTAAGTTTTGTCTATGGCCACAGTGTTTGTCTGCTAAAGTGATGTGTTCATTAAACAAATTATTTCATGTGTTGTTTTACTAAGATGACTTAACTGTTTCAGGAAAACTGCCGTCAGAATATTTCCATAACCCTGAAGGCATAGGCTACCATCTGGATTAGCACGTATTACTTCAACACTGAGTTATCAGAAGATGGTAACCAGAGACTTGACTGTAGGCCTACTACAACTGACAAGAACCAGCTAGATCTGAACTGCAGCTTCCTGAAGATGACGTGTCACCAGTTGTGGAATTGTGAGAGTTTATAGTAGACAAAATTTGTG
>PNEQ01055659.1:0-17430 GCA_003012365.1 Medauroidea extradentata
AGTTCTGTATAGGCCTACTAGACATTGAATGATGACTTGGTTTACTAATTATTTTATTTAGGAAGACTGGTAAGAGAATAAATGTGGAATATGCTGACATAATGAGACCAGAAAATGAAGCTATTAGCACATCCAAATTATCCTAAAATAATCTCATTGGCCCAGAAATAAAATAATTTAATGTTTGCAATATATATTTAAGTGTGCAGTAGGAATGCTTTAAAAAAGAACTAGATCTGATGTCACCAATATCCTACACAACTAGGCTAGTACATAAATTAATTACATTGCTCCGGCTAGGTAACTCAGTAATATTCGGTAGAACACAAAAATATCTTTCTCCCAGGACTTCTGAGATTAGATTCCGAAACTACAGGAAAAAATATACGTCAGCAATGATCGCCGATTCCATCGCAAAATTACAAATTATAGTGTCCAAAAAAACTTAATCAAAATTTATTATGTTCATGCAGGATTAACTAACACAGGAGGATTAAGGTACTTGCTGCTAAAGTCATTATTTCTGTTACTCACGACCTTTTATTAACAGAAGGCGTCCCTTGGCGGCACCGACGCTATCTTGATCACTCAAAATTAGTATAAATATGGAAACCGCAGGGTCTCTTCTTCAATACCCTGGCTTCCCTGACTTACTACTCGGCTGGGCATTTTAAAAACTATTCAAAATAGTTAGGATGGCATCGGCTATCTCCCGATTAGCCGACGAGAAGAAATTTTATCGCCATTCCATGTTGATGTCACAGTCATAGATAAAAACCCTAATCTCCACCCACGCACTCGCGATTATTGCCGCATTCAAAGCATTGCGCGCGAGCCGAAAAAGCTATTTGGGTCGGAGATTATCGCGGTGACGGTAAAAACAAATAAAAACAAATCATCCAAAATCGCGGTACCGAACTAAACGTAACTCGAAACTAAACCCGAAAATTAAAGAAAATTAATTACAAGAGTCTACAAAAATAAACAAAAAAAAAAAAATACTACTGGATGTGTACTAACCTCCACAGAGAAACAAAGCTATCTATCTGGGGCATTCATTAACTAACCAAAACAAATTTATAACCTACAAATAACAATTATTTAACATGTCAATTACAAGTTAATTACAATCAAAATAAAAGAAAAAAATCAAAGAAATTACAGAACAAACATATTAAATTCTTCTATAGCCAAATGCTATAGTACTGTTTGCATGGCCCGATCACACTCAGCATACACTTGGTAACACTACGAAAAGTTGTCCACCAATTGTTTTAATGCATCCTGTAGATCATAACTGACTACATACACAGTAAAACAACAATTATACTTATACATATTTGCAGTATAGTATCTGTCTCATAAACAAAATATTCCTCGCACTATGATCCTTATTACACACAATATAACTGTGGGAGTTACATAAATTCCAATTAAACTGCATGCGGTATCAGGTAGAGTAGAAACTGCGAAAATTAAAGATTTAATTAGACTTGAGGTAGACATAACTATGTTTCCGATTTGACCTATCATTAACTGCTTCAAGCCCAGTTTACATCGAAAAAATAACAATAACAATGTTAACTACAAAATGTTAGTTACAAAAATGTTAACAAATTCTAAGCTATGGTACACTATTTATAACGATGTTGATAGCAAATGTGCTATTAACAAACACTGCCGAAAACACCTATGTTAATAACAAAGTTGTAAGAATGATGAACTGATGTTAATAGCAATGTTAATTATAAAAATGCTTACAACATTGCTGATAACATTGCTAGTAACATTTGTTACCAACATCCTTTGATCTAGATCGCCCTAGAATGGGCCAGGAAAATAATTTTGTCACAGTGTTTGTGCCACAGTTATTAACATGGTTCTAACATTCATAACTTTTGTTGCTAGCAAGGTTCTCAAAAAAATGTTGGTAACAAATGTTACTAATTTCTTTTTTTATTTCTGGACATTTTACGTGTCCTCGAACAGCACAAGGTCTTACTAGAAGAATTCGGGGGAAGGGGTGAAAGAGTCAGCCAGGGCATATTTTAGGAACCATCTCAGCATTCGCCTGGAGAGATTTAGAAAAACCCTGGAAAACCAAAATAAGGATGGTCGGAGCCAGGGATCGAACCTGAGTCCTTCCGGATGTGAAGCGAGTGTTTTACCACTGCTCCACCATGCTAACGAAGTTAATAACAGAATGTTGGCAACAATGTTGATAACATGATGTGAACAATTTTCAAGAATTTTTATACTGTCAATAACTTTGGTGTAAACTAGTCTTAAGAGTGAAACAACATTAGTAACAAAATTATTCATTTTTGAGACCAAATTGCTTATTACAGTAGTTTTTTTACAATCACCATGGCAAAATCATCTTTTATTATTTTTTATAATCATTAAATGCCTCAAAAAGCACGAAGCTCATATAAATGAGGCTATACAAGTAGAGACAACAATGAAACTAATAATTATAACCTAAGGTAAATTATACAATAAAATAACTAGTATTGAACACTGCAAAATAATACATTTAGGCCTTTCTCAATTTAGGCAAATACAATCTTTTTCCTTTCTATCAATAAATCCATCATATTTATCAATAAATCACTTCAAATTTGTTTCTATGTACTGAACAGTGGTTCAGTTTAGTTCATGTAAGAGGGAACAGGGTAGCCTGAGTTTGGGCCCCTTTTTGGGGAGGGGAGGTAGTTAGATCTTATAAGAGTCTAGAAGTGGTTTGCCCCATTGACTTCTCTGTGGCTCATATTTAGAGGGAAGGGGTTACCCCAGTCGTCTGAGCTTAGCCTTCCCATTTAACTCAGGATCTGGCCCTCCACTGGCCATGGAAGGGTAGGCCTGGAGGGGGGAGAAGGTGTGGACTCCGGCGGAGTGGGGGAGGGGAAGTGTTGCCTGGTGCTGGCTAGGCTAGAGAGGCTCACTTAGGTGTTGGAAGTGGCAGGGTGAAGAAGTAGCTGGAGTCTTTGCTACTAGAGCCTGGTGGCCCCAACGATGTTGGAGTTGGAGAGTCTTGCCTTTCTCTGCATGAACAAAAGGGTAGCAGCCCATTTGAGCTGAATGGTGCTGCTAGAGTTTGGAGAAATTGCAAACAAGTAGGAGGGCTAGCCTCTAGGACTTGGAAGCAGTGTGTGTGCGGCCATTGTGTCGTTCAGTTATTTTGCTGGAACATTTTTCCCATCGCTTGGGAAGGATTGCAAGCTGCCTTGTCCGCCAAGACGCCTTCTGAGGCCCGGATAAAATGGGGACATATAGTTGTTGCCCAATTGGACTTGGAGTGGATTAACCCCAATTGCCATTCTCCAAGTACTGCTGGATTAGTGGGTTGTATTGATCACTGAACTGCACTGAAATTGGATGAAAGCCGTTGCTAGAGGTTTCGGGAGTAGCGCACTTTAAAAAGCTGTCCAATTTTAACAGGAGGTTGAAAATGGACGGTGTGTCGTAAATGTACAATTGTGTATATAAAATTATCAATATTGCCATGTTGCAAAATTCTCATAAGTAACAGTGTGGATTCGATTGTGGGCAAAGTATGGTGTTTGTATAAGATGTGGATGACGAACTGAGACTTAATATGGTTATTGTAACAGTCATTTTAATTCGGCTGTTATGTGAACATGCAATTCATGTAATGTAAATGACCAGAAATATATACCTAAGAAATGTATTTATGTGAACATGCAATTCATGTAATGTAAATGACCAGAAATATATACCTAAGAAATGTATTTATGTGAATATGCAATTCACGTAATGTAAATGACCAGAAATATATACCTAAGAAATGTATTTGTGAGTCTCAAATTCTGGATTTTCCCGAAACAACACGATACCCGATTGCTATAAGCTTAGGTCCGGAGTGATCCTGGGACTTGCCCAGTGTTTAAGTGAATTAGCATTTCGGGCTTTGGCCCATTGTATTTGTTGTGTGGGGAGCAGAGGTTTTAAGGGGCCTTCTGCCCCATGGTCACGAGCCGGACGGCTCAATACCTCAAGACAGTATCCAAGCTCCTTAATTACTATTTACAACCACATTAATTTTAACACTTTTGACATGATAGGTCCCACAGTGGGAAAAGCCATCTGATGAAGTGGAGGGTGCTGGGAAAACGGAAAATGGTAACAATTAATTCGTAAATGAGTCGGACAGCATGTGGGTCACAAGTTTAGGGAAACAGACCGTCTAGCAGGGACAGCTGAGATGAGATGGACAGTGGGAAAAGGGTACACGGCGGAAGCTTGCCATCCGAGGAAGATGGCCTAGCCAGCAAAACATTGTGACCGCGCAAAAATGTGTTGTAGTCTACATATGTCTTTTGTGTTCTCCAACCTGCAAGTACTCTTTCTGTAAGTACTTTAACATATCTGTTATAGCAGTAGCTATACCTAGCTATTTCTACTTATTTAGTAATTTATATTGTCATGTCCAGGCATAAGTACAAAATGTAATATCTCATAGAAGATAATTGTGAATTCTTTAAACCACAAGGAGGAAAACTTAATAGTAACTGCTATGATAAAGGACTATGTACCACTAGACCCCCGATTTTACGAATATTCACGGTTCCTCTCATCGCATTCGTAAAATCGCTACCTTCGTAAATTCGATAGCGGCTTATTTTTGCCCCCCTCCCCCTAATTTAACAGAAAATTTTAAAATTGAATTTTTTCTGCAAAATGTCTCTAGGCCCCGACTTCCGTAGCGTTTTGTGGGAAATTAATTAACGTAATAACGTAAACATAAATTTATATCAGTAGCCAGACGTCACACTGTTCAGCGGTAGATATGACGGACCCTTGTCCCAAAAAAAAGAGAAAATCGAGATTCCGAGTGTCCTCTCTCAAGCAAATAGACCGACTCCCGTAGCATTTAAGGGAAAAATAAAGCAAGTGATAGTTTAAATATAAATTTATATCAATAGTCAGACGTCTTATGATCAAAAGAACACCGCTAAACAATAGATATGACCAATCCTTTTCCTAAAAAAATGAGAAAAACGAGATTCCGAGTGTCTTCTCTCAAGCGAATAGACCGACTTCTGTAGCATTTAACGGAAAAATAACGCAAGTGATAGTTGAAATATAAATTTATATCAATAGGCAGACGTCTTACGATTAAAAGTACACCGCTAAACAATAGATATGATCGACCTTTGTCTGAAAAAAAAAATAAACCGAGCTGTCGAGTGCCTTCTCACGAGTGAATAGCCCGATTTGCGTAGCGTTTAATAAAAAAAAAAAAAAAAAAAAGTAGGAATTTATTACTAATAAAATACCCTTGTAAATTATTCACCAAAGAAAGAAGGAATAAGCGGATGTATTTATTCATTGCGCAGTTTTGTATAACTTAACGTCAAACATTCCCTCGACGTTGTTGATGAATTGTACGAGAACATAGATACTAGTAGCGTGCAGAACGGACAAATAGCGCAACTGTACGAACGTTCACAAGATGGAGATAGATAGCGGCACCGTAGCGTATACTGACGGTGTTCCAAAAACGCCATTTTGTGATGTTCTTACCTAAAATCACCAAGAATTACATGTACAAGTGATTGAAAATAATCACTTTCACAGTCAGTATATGCGGTAAAAATAAATTAGGAGTTCCGGGATTACGTAATACACGAACGTCTATTTATTTTCCAAGTTCGACATACCCGGAGACAAATGTTTCTACACTTGGAAAATAGGTAGCGCTATTATCGTGATCATTTGTGAAACCCACGTTTTACGACACGCAGTAACGCATTGTTTAAGCAAATTATGCGCCAAGTTAATTGTTTCAAGTACGTGTGGTGTTAATGCAATAAAGAAAAATATCACGCTATTATTTATAGGGTTCGTGTGAAAAAGCAAACTCATTCGGCGAGAGACGAGAGAGATATATGACGTCGTGAAACAGCCTAGGAGGAGGCTGTACTATAGTTAAATGAGCATATGCGCATGCGCTGGAACTATGGGTCTATAGTACGACCTCAATATAGATCCTAATACGTCGTAGTTGGAGACAAGCCGGCCGGCTTGGCACAGGCGCCGCCGCCGCGCGGTTTTCAAACTGTCACTGCTACATTTTTTAACGAATTTTCGCTATTTTTGTTTTATTTTTAATATTGTAACTTACCAAGTAATGACTGCAACTCTACAATTCATATTTTAATGCCGTGAATTAGATACAGTATGTTTTATTCATTGTCAACGTAATTCCTTACAATTTTTTTCGTCATATAATTTTGTTATTTTTTGAGGGTTCCTGAGATTGTATTCGTAGAATCGCTACCTTCGTTAAATCCAGGGTTCGTAAAATCGGGGGTCTAGTGTATTTGACGATTACTAGAGTGGAGAGTGTGTGCTATGTATCTACGTAAAAGTAACAACAACAAAATTAATATGATATATATGGAGTAATTATGTATAGTTATTTTACCTGGATTGTATACAGGCAAATGCATCTATTAGAACAATTAACTTCAAGCATTGAGGTAATTGGTGTTCAAATACATACATTTATGTGTTCGGAAAGCCTCAATAAGAAACGGTTTCAAGTAGCCTAAGCATTAAGTGATGAAAGATGTCAACAATAATAATCTGTTATCTTTATTGACTTTAACAAGTAAAACCCTTAATGTTGTTTTACCTTGTATAGCGCTGTACGTTCACATCGGTTTTGTCATGTCGTTAATTTGGATATTATTTTCATTTACTCATGCTCTATCGCAGTAATTAAAATTTTGATTGTTTGTGTATATTCTCGGATGTCAGGTGGTTCTGTTCTCTAGCGGCTGTTTACCACCTTTTCTTTGTTTACATCACAAAAGGAGAGGACAGGTTATGTAGTTTACTCCTATAAGAAGAAAAATGATTAGACTGTGCTCAAAATCAGTGCCAGTGGAGTGGATCTGGAGTCTAAACCCTCCAGTGGGTTATGAAAAAAAAAAAAAAAAAAAAATAGCACAAGGCTAGCAGTGAACTCACTGTATTGAGATAAGCCTCTGGACGTGGCAGCTGTTAGGGGATGAGGAGCCCCGTGTCAAAAACAATAAAAATGGTTTCAGAAAAATGAGGAATTAACTACTATTGCAAACTAAAAATGACTAACACAAAACTGGTGAAGGACCCGGGGTAGACTGGCTTGTCTATCTCCCCTCAGCGTCACATTCCGACTGACTCCAATTATGTCAGCGTCACCAAGCCAAGCCCGTGAGTGGATCTGACTTTGCGAGGTACAAACTAGTGGTCCATACACAAGAACACTTAACAAAACAGTTAAAAAAAGTTACATTAGAGAAATTAAAACTCGAAAAATAGTGAAAAAATAAACAAAACATTATCCTTCAGAAATGTCTTATGTATAACTGTTTCCATATTATAGCACTATACGGCGGAAAGATACATAACATAGCATAGCTGATGCAACATGGAAGTAACTAAAGAATGGAGATTGAAAATAAAATAAAAATAATATAAATACATTAATGTATACAAATTCTCCAACAGCAAATTATTAAAGGTTCACATACCTTTCACCAAAAATCTGATGAGACATTTCTGGCTTAAAAGTCGTAGCATCATCCTCCAGGTCAGAAACATCACGGACTGTAGAAAAAATACATATTATTGTTTACTTCACAAATATCTTTTTGTTTAAACCAATGTAAGTCAAAGATTACTTATGATATGAAATTTGTCAAAAATTAAGGTACATAAGTAGTTGATTACCTACAGCATATTAACATCAACATCGGTGGCGGATCGTATATACGAAAGTCAGTGAAGCTGTGAAGCATTTGATAAATGTACACTGACCCTAATCACTAATGCGGGAGGTATCGGGGTCAGTACATGGGAAAATTTGAATTTCTGATGCAAAATTGTGTTATTTAAAGGGTGGCTTGACGTCCCAAAATTTGTCACTCTTCCAAATATTAAGTCTACTAATATAGGATGGTAGATGGGTTCATAGATGTACCTCCCACTACTCTGCACGCTTGTATATGTATGTGGGCATCTCATGGCAGAAGGCAGTGGTGAGATAGTGTTCCAAGGGGGAGGACCTGTGTCGTCCCGCTCTCTGCGACCTTGAGTGGTGACCACGAGAGCCGAGTGTCTATCCCTCTCCTGCACCACGGCTAGCCAGTCTCCTTGCTACAGCATTGCCAAACGTACTAGTCACCACAACTACAGGGCAGGTCAGGCTAGCTTCGTAGAGTTCTGTGCCTGGCACGAAGGGGTGGCTACACTAGCGAGCATATGTCTCGAGCTGCCATCAAAACTGGAAATCTGAACATATTGCCAATCTTAAACTATTCAGTCTAATTACATCAAAATTATCTATTAAGTGTCTTGCCGATGACCATATGCGTAAATTTTCAAAAACTTATTTTATTTTATTGCTAAAAAATTATTTTATTTTGTTGTGGGGCTTATGGAATCCAGAAATTATTATACAGTACTGGAATATTTCCTTAGGCTATGAACTTTGTGCCAGTGTTTCGCCGAATGTGCACCTTGTCAGAACTTCCTTCTGCGTTATTTTGAACTTTTCCTCCGCCGCCATGTTCTTCGGCTATCTTCGGACAGCTTCGGCGAAGCTCGTGCCCCTTCCTTTACTCTACCATCTTCCCCTCTCCATCCCCTTCTTCCGTGGTTAGCCCGGCCAGCGCACTCTCGGGTGTAGGTCAGTTGCTGCTTGTGGTTCCTTCCCAGTCCATTGTTTCTCTACCCTTTCGATGCTCCGACGGTCGTCGTGCCTTGGGTAGGTTGGTTTCTCAGTTTTGTTAAAGTTAGTATTCTTTGAAGTCATTTGCTCTTTCTGAGCTGAAATCCGCGAGTCTACTTCTGGTTCCTTTTCCTTACCTTTTAGTAAAGGACGCCATCGGGGAGTCGAAAGGGACAGAGATGAACGATATGGTACGCCCCCTATTATTTTTAACGTGTGATATTGGTTTTGTGTTATGTAATAGCAATGTGGGCACTTTTGGATAATGTGTATTTTTGTTAATCAATGTTATTAGCCTGTACTGCTATAGTCTTGAAAGTCAAAATTATATGCTTGAACTTTACCTATGCATGTTTTTTGTAATTTTGGGAAAGAAAAGGGGTCTCCTCGGGATTTGCCCAACTTGTTTCTTTGTAAAATACCCGTACAATTTTGTGCTGCAGACTTTCAATAAAAAAATTCAGAGCAAATTAGTGTATTCAAGAAACATTTTTTTGTTTTTGGAGTTAAGAGTTGGGGTAGTGTTTATTCGTGAAGGAAATGAAGACGAAACTTTTAATCTTATTTTTATGCCACCATCCGTTAATCACAGTACTTTTAATGCTAGTTTAAACACAGAAAGTATTTCAGCTCTGCATTTACAGAATATTGTAAAATTTTGTATTATAGTGATGTTATAACATCAACATTATCAGTACATTAATTTAATAATCACTAACTTCAATACAATAATCACTAACTTTCAAAATGATAACCATTTTAAATTTTGGGGTGATACGCTGTAGCTCAAGAACTATTCAACAAAGTCAGGCCAAATTCGGTACCCTTAAAATAAATATCATTGACATCAAAATTAGTTATTTTTTTAATCGCATGTACAAAATTTTGAAAACTAGTTTTCACCTCATTTACTAAATATTTTACAGCATATCTGCAAAAAAGTTTAACAAAAATTTGTAAAATTTTGCAATATAGTAATATTATGCTAATAATCCTTAAAGCCATGTCAACAAAAATATACAAAATTAGCAACATAGAAATGTGTTTATTTACAAAAGAAGTCCAAGCCTACAACTTATTACCGAAACACAATTTATGACATACACATATTTTAATTTTATTTTTTTCATGTGGAATCACAAATGACACATTTCCCACTAATAAGGGCTGGCAATGCAAAATTGACAGTTCTTAAACAGTCAAACATTTAACATTTCTTTATTATGATTAGTTACAAATTTAACACCTTTAAGCAGTATTGTAGTTGACAGTTACACTAAATAACATGTACTATCCACAAGGTATAATTTTTAGCCTATCGCTACTTTCTAAAGGAAAATCACCTTCCTGTATTTGTGTCAGTGTATGCCCCCCCCCCCCCCCAAATCACTAAAAACTTCAAAACCAGTGGACCGAATTTCATCAACCATTGTATACATATGGTACGTATAGTACTTAATAATCTAACTAGATATCTAAGGAGCCATATTTTAGAACTACATCAAACACAGAACACATAAAGAACCTAGTAAGATGAAATGACTTTTACATCATTAGTTTATACATTACACATACTAAGCCGACTTTACTTGTGAGTATTTTGGACATATTGTGCATGTTTACAAAATGGTGGCCATGTATATAATATATTTAGTATAATATGAAATATCCGAGAGAATATTTTTCAGATTTTAATCAATCTTCGTGCACATTTACTACATAAAAAGTTGGCTTGACTTTTGTGTATTTCGTTCATCTTGCATTCATATTTTAATATTAGTGGCCATTTTTATATTTTCAGCATTGTACGGCATACAAGAAAATGTTTCCAAATTTCATTAAACTTAGTACACATAGGCTGCAATACATAGCAAGTGTCTTGATTTTTGTGAATTTAGACTTTTTCATAATAGCAGACACTTTTATAGTTTTAGCATAGGCCTAGTATGACATGCTTGAGGAAATATTTTTCCAAAGTTCATTAAACTTGGTACATGTATACTACTTAGTAGGTTGACTTGACTTTACATTTTTTTCTAATTTCTTCATGTTGGGAACATATATATTACTTAGCTGTCTTGACTTTTGTGCATTTCGTTCATCTTATGGTCAAATTTTCAAAACAGTGGCCATATATGTATAGTCTTAACGTAACATGAATTACTGATATGTAAGGAAATATTTTTCCGAATTTTATCAAAATCGGTACACATATATTATATTCTTTATTAAGTTTGACTTTTTTGTTCATTCCATATTATATTTTTAAAAATGGCTGTTGTCTGAAAATATATTTATCGCACAAATTATCCAAAAAAATTTTTTTCGGTACTACTTACTCGGGGCACCTTATATACATAGTACTCAACAAGATGACTTGGCTTTTATGGTTTTGTTAATGCCCTGTTCGTATTTTCTAAATGTCTGCCATTTGACCATAGCATATTATTATTATTACAGGAGATACCTAAGAAACTATTTTTCTCAAACAGTTCTTCATGAATAAATTTGACTTTTGTGTGTTCCGTTTATTCCGTTTTCATATTATCTAAATGGTAATAGTTGAAACATTTTTAGATCACACAAGGTACACAGTATCTAAATAACCATTTTTCAGAATTTCATTAAATTCGGCTGGCAGTTCGATGTAAGCATCATGACTTGTATGTATTTTATTCACACTGTATTAAAAGTTATATTCAGTGGTATGTACATACACTATCAAATAAACACAGCAAGTTAAGTTTTCTGTATTTTGTTCATACTTTATTCATTTATTAAAATCTTACGTCCTTAATATTTATTAACGACATGAAGTATCAGAGGACAATTTTCCACAGACGTAACATGCTTATTCTGGAGGCACTCGTCCCTCAATCTAACATCGACATAAGAAATAACATTTCTGTTTCTAAAGTTATGAAAGACTGGGAAGAAAAAAATTAGATCTAATGTAATATTGTCAATATTAACAAATAATTTTGACAAACTTTAGGTGAAGCACTGTGTCAAATGCATCAACTGTGAGCCACCACTGATCAAAATTTAATTTAGTGTTTGTTTACATAATTTTGTTTGTCTGATTATACGTACTCTACAATATACATGACAAATTGTAGAACAGCTGTAGTGGTGAATTTTTCTCATGTTTAAATAAATTAATTAATAAACAAAGAAACATACAAGTAGGCTACATTTCTTATTATAAAACTTAACAGTTAAGTACAGCCATATGAAAATAAAATTGCAATCATAAAACATGTTTAATAAGTGAATTACAATCTATTTATTAAAAGTAGCACTGGCCATTTTATTTTTTACAAATTTTACTGACTCATAAAATTAATGCAATTTGATACTTTACCTAATTTGAACTCTAAGGCTTCATTGCTGTCTGTCACAAATGAACTGACAGCACTCTTGGCTATAGTAATCACTGAAAACATGAAAAGTTCAATATATTACAAAAATTAACATTATTAAGTTAAAATTATGCTAAGAATGTAGCTGTCAGTTCAGCATCAACTGTATTTACAACCAACACTCATTATCCGTCTATGTAGCCAACTACAGCAATCCAAATTTCCACTAAAACAGTGACTTTTTAATGGCCAATTAATTTTTCAGCAAGAATTGTTACTTCAGAAATTCTTGTAACATAAAACAAAGTTATTTCAAACTGTGTAGCTTCCATATTCATAATTTTTATCATGGGGAATAAAACATAAATAAATAAGGCCTACATATGAGTTCAAAAGTATTTGAAAGATATTTGCAATATATCAAATGGGGGTCTATAGTCTGTCCCATGAAAGAATTTCATTTTCTAATAGTTTTGAGGGCTATCAAGTGTACAAATTTCTACGGAAAATACTTTTAATTAATAAACTGCACAGTTTGAGTGCCAGCTGAGAGTGTGTGCAAAAATCACTTGTGGCTGAGAAAAACACTGCTTTTTCCATGACAAAGCAAAAGAAATGTCAATACAACTTTCAAAAAAATTGAATTTTTAAAGAGACCGACTATTCTTTACTTCTCGATACCAGATATGTACATAAAGAAGAAGGCAATGTTGATTGGGATGATATCACTATTAAATAAGAACAATTGGGAAACAAGGGGAGGAAAAAACAATCTACAGTGCCCATATAAACAGGTTCATAGAAATATCTTTAGAAACACTTAAGTTACCCAGTGAAAGTAAGTTCAGGTTAGTTTAAAATATGCAAATAAGTGTATGCGATGTAAACATACTGTGATTTAACTATGTTCGTTATTGAATCTATAGTAAGGTTAGTAGGACTGAGTTGTCCGTGCATCTATTTACCGATTGATCAAGAAAAAAAATTGTAGTAAAGTAACCTCTCAAATTTCGTAGGATTAAATTTTGGCCGCTTTGGAGTACCTAGTGTTAAAGAATTTCGTGTTTCAAGTAATTTGTTGCCACAAATGTTTTGCACTGTAAATGTGGCGTGTTCCAGTTGTTGGAGCATAAATAATACGCACTCATTGCGGGCAATCACATAACTATTGCATATTTTCAGTTTTCGGGGCGCACCAGGTGCGCCCCCGGAGCAGTCAATTGGAATACCCCATCACATAAGGTGATAAATAGAGCAAAACATGGAAATAGACAAGTAATGAAATCTAAGGATAAAGTTACAACTACATGGTAGAAATGAGTTGTGTAAAGAATCTGGTGATGACACCAAACCATAATATTGCAAGATGATAATATATTAGTAAGTAATCCACAAGATGTACCAGAGCTATTTAATAAATATTTCATCTCTGTAGCAGATAGTACAACAAAAGATGGCTCTCCTGATGTGCATCGAGCCGGCTATGAAATGTTTTCGAAAACTGTACCTGATATCCAAGTATTACATACTACACCAAATGAAATAAAAATTATCATTAAAGCACTGAAACCGAAATCCTCTTGTGGATATGATGGTGTTAGGAGTTTAATTTTGCACAAATATGCTGATTTAATTAGCAAACCTCTTAGTGATATATGTAACAGCATGCTAAAGATGGGAGAATTCCCTGATAGATTAAAAGTCACAGTAGTAAAACCAATTTTAAAAAAAGGCAATGAAAAGAAAAAAGAAAATTATAGACCTATACCACTCTTACCTGCATTTTCCAACATTTTTGAAAAATTAATTAATGGGTGCTATATTAATCTGTTTCGCTTTACTTGTTTACGTTTGCCATGCACTCGCGTTACCTGTAAACAATGTAGATGCTGACAGGTTTTTCAGCAACTATAACCTTGTACTTTCATACAGAAGAAAAGTTCTGAAAGAAGAAAGATTAGAAACCTGTTCAAGGTTAAAACTTAATCAGTGAACCATTTTAATTGTTTCTTATAAAAAAAAATGTCTTGCATCTTGCATGTTTTTATAAGGTTTGTATGTTTTTTTTGTATAGAAAATTAACTTTTCCTATATTTTCTAACTTTTTCATTAAATATGCTACAAAGTTCTTTTCAAAATATGTGCTACAAAATGCCACAAAACCAATATGAAATTGCTACAAAATATTTTTGAAATTGCTATTTTCACGTACATCTAATGATGCTGTATTGCAGTATTGGGATTAAAAGTGTCCATATTTTTATTTAAGAAAATTAAAGAAGAAAAAATATATTGGCTAGGTAATGAAAATATACTGTGTTTTTTGAGTAATGATTTACACAGATCCCTATATTTACAATTACTTATGATCCTTATTGCCTTTTTCTGGTTAATAAACACCCTTGTGGCTTCTGAGCTGTTTCCCCATGTTAATACGCCATATTGCATTAGTGAGTGAAAATACCTAAAATACATTAGTTTCATTACATTACCATCTATTTTCTCAGCCACGCAGCGGAGAGCAAAACACGCTGAGCTTAACTTAATTTATTGCATAATATATCAATATGATTTTTCCAATTTAGTTTTTCATCAATGGACGACATGAAAAGCGTTAGGTGTGGGATACAATTCCTATCTCCATGGATACCACAGCCGAACATAACTTTCATTTAGCTGTTTGGCGTCAAATGTCCCGGATGAGATGTAAGTCAAGAAAATTGATTATTTGTTCGGAATTTGCCGATTTTTTTTCAGGTAAACATTAATCTTATGTAATTGCGTATCTTAACCATGAAGTAGAAACTACTATTTTTTACCCATGCATGCAAATCTATGAATGCGCAAAACATTTTTGCTTTATGCAATTACCAACTAAAAATCAGCTTGTTTGTAAACAAGCTTTGTTTCCCACAGTACTTTTCCCCTGCGATGACGTCAGGGGGCGTGTACTTCAAGTCGTCCATTAACTTAATAAGCCAAGAAATTTCGAATCTTAAGACTGATTTAAATCTTCATTGTACCAGGAAATATTTACGTCTTCATGAATTTTATTTCTAGTTAAAAATTTAACAATGTTTTTTTTAAATTCAAGGTTAATTTTTCTGCCTTGAATCAAATACTCAATTTTATAACGATATTTTCAGCTGCTTCTTTTATGTGGGTTTGAGACACATTTTTTATTACAAAAAGAATGGCAGAAGTTTTTTCATCTAGTATGCCTAGTAAATCATTTGACGTGTGCCTAGCACAGGGGCGTCATTTGGGGCTACAGGAGGGGGGGGGGGGCAAATGCCCCCCTCTGGATTTAGAATTTTATGTGTATAAATATATTTTTTGTATTTTTAAATGTAAATAATGGTAACTTAAGGACATAAAACTGAAGTTTTATTATTAAAGTATCTAATTTATACATGCTTAATTAATAAAAAAGATGCAACAAGGTCACCGTCCCCAGAAAACAAAATCTTGCCACCCCCAACCTCCCTAGAAAAACCTGAAATGACGCCCCTGAGCACACCCTTCCACTAGTCCGTCTGCCGCACTGTATTCATTTAGTATGGCCTACACTCAATGCATGTCGTAAATAATAAATATTGCAGTTAAAATTTTTGCTACCGTTTTTCAAGTGTCTAATAATTGTTTCAATGTTTTTTCTAAATGTATATTAATATTTGTCATTCATTTTCAATCGCCACTTTTCAGTTGCATCAGCTATGCTATGTGTACTGTAACCTTCCGCTTGAACACGACGCAACAGGAACAATACTCCAAGATAAAACATTCCAAAACTTACCAGTAATGTTTTAATATGTTATGCTATTTTTTCAGTGTCCGTTTTGTGTTGTTGTATCTTATGAAATTTTGTTCTATTTAATGTGTTTGTATTGGAACTACTTTGCACTGCGCGAAGTCACCTCCTCCTCGCAGGGCTGGCTTGGCAACGTAGGGCGACATGTTTCAGTTAGTCACAATTAGACGCGTCGAGGAGCTAGACGTGTTTTTGTCTACCCGGGTCCTTCATAAGTTTTGTACCAGTCATCTTCAGTTTTCAATAGTTATAATTTAATTTACGGGAACCGTTTTTGCTGTTTTAACCCGGGGCTCTTCATCCCCTGCCAGCCGTCGCTTCCAGGGGCGTAAGTTCACACGTTAAGTGTACTGCCTGCCCAGTGCTGTTTTTACCGCATCACCTACTGAAGAGGTTTGTGCTCCAGATCTGCTTAGCTGGCACTGGCCTTCTGCGAGTACCAGTCATTTGCTCATGGTGAGAAAACTTCAAAAAACTATTCATGTCTTTCATTTGCAAGTAGGCCTAGTGTTTTTGGCTCACCCTGTCCTTAGTGATGCTTAACGTGGATTTGAGTGTTGTGGCATGGGGACTTGCCCTAACAAGTTCCAGAAGATCCATTGTTTGAGGGTGTAACAATCCACTGGTATGTAGCCTGCCCCGTGGTCATCGGCCTGTCGGCCCTGGGATCATCATAAAAGAGGGTTTCCTCTGCGGCTTCCGCCGTGTGCTCTTTCCCCACTATCTATCTTACCTCAGCTCTCCCTGCTATCCGATCCACTCCCGTAACTTTGTCACACATATCCCGTCAAACTTATCTACCGAGTCAAGTGTCATAATAACCATCTACATGTTTCCCCCCTAAGCCCATGTCAAATTGACACCATTTCGACGTGGGGCCTGCCACGTCATCCCGTCGCGTCACATTGATACAAAGAAGAAACAATAAAGGTCTCAACACTGACACTTGTGGAACACCATGTTTTATATCTCCTGAATCCGAAACAAACGTTTTATTCATTTGATGATCTTTTAATGTTACAATTTGTCGTCTTGAATTTAAATATGAAATTAGCAATTTTTGTAACTGATCAATGCCATAAAATGTCAACTTTTTTAGTAATATTGAAACATATCATCACTTGCAGGCGGATATTGATAGGCTGTGGTCGTGGACTAGGGTTAACGAAATGAAAATTAATGTGCGAAAGACCAAGTTGGTTAGGTTTACGAAGAAGAAAGTGTTGAGTAAAGACATATGCAGGTGGGATGGGCAGGAGACAGAGGATGCCACAGAGTATAAATACTTAGGGGTCATGCTGCAGGCCGATCTGACGTGGACAAAGCAGGTAGAGAGAGTAGTTAAGAAGGGAAGAAGAGCATTAGGCTTGCTGGGAAGGGTGTTGAAGGGAGTTAGTTGTGAAGTGAAGGAAAAGGCTTATTGTACAATGGTTCGACCCATGTTGGAATATGCTGCCGCGGAATGGGATCCATATGTGGAGGTGGAGGTGCAAGAGCTGGAGAAGGTTCAGAGA
>PNEQ01055660.1:0-15216 GCA_003012365.1 Medauroidea extradentata
TATATATATATATATATATATATATATATATATATATATATATATATATGTGTGTGTGTGTGTGTGTGTGTAAATATACATATATACATATACATATATATACATATACATATATATATATATATATGTCCACATTATTAAACAAACTGCGGTGATGTTTATGAGGTGCGAATGTAAATTTCACGTATTTTTTTATAATGCTATACGAATGTGTAATGTGAATTATCGAAAGTTTCAAAAGTATTTATGCATTTATCATTTCCATATGTCAATAACAAGTACAAAATTTTGAGGCTGTATTGATTGTATTAGTGTGTTGTTTTTTTCTTTAATCCTCTCTGTACACAGTTTCGTCGGTTGGAAATAGGACGTCGGCGCGCTGCACAAATTGAGCCAATTAGAAGATAGCAAGGTGCAATTATATGATTTTGTTTACTTCAGAACTCAGGTTAGAGTGAACAGAGAATAGGAAAATTAATAATTTTAGACAGCTATAATACAATAGATCAATGTAATCACCGAATTGCATCTTATAAATGCAATTTTAAAAAAAATATTCATTTGAATAACAGTAACTTTTAAAAATTAAGAGCAATTAAGTTAGTGACTTTAGTTAATTTTTTCAAATAATTGTAATACTAAGAGTGGGTCCTTAGTTTGCCACATATAATTTAAGATAAAATAAAAAGTTATTTTACAGTGGAACCACTTTAAGGGGATTGGTGCATGGGAAACTGAAATTTTTCAATTAAATACAAAACATCGGTTCACTCTAAGCAACTACTGATTGGTCAACTCAGTAAGTCATAAAGTAAAGCTTTCACTTTCATTCTGAAAATGTGCGGTAACTTCAAAATTCCTCACAAACGTCTCATAAATGTAGTCCCAACCAACAATTTTGTTGTTAATACACGAAACTTTTTAAATATATTTACAGTGGCCACTCTAAAGTACACTATGTGCAGTTTAACAATATCTGGTTTTTCATGTACAAATTTCCTTAATACAAACCTGACATGACCCAAATTTTGCTATTCGTAATGAAGTTTGTGTTAATAGGTAGGACTATCTGCAGACACTTGAAAGAGTTTTCGAAATTTTGTCGTACTATTTATCCCGAAAATAAAATCATTCTTAACACCACAATTTCATTCTTTCACAAGGGATCTTCATATGACATTGTTTTACTTATAAAGAAAAAAATATAAGTGGATTATATTTGTTAGTTACAGGCCATTTCTCACTATCAAGTATTTATTGAACTCAATTACTGTCTTCCATTTCAATTTATTGAATATGATATTCACTTTATAACAGTTCAAATAACTTAATTCAGTAAACATT
Source organism: Medauroidea extradentata (assembly GCA_003012365.1). NCBI lineage: Eukaryota > Metazoa > Arthropoda > Insecta > Phasmatodea > Phasmatidae > Medauroidea > Medauroidea extradentata. Next base: position 1,345 of record PNEQ01055660.1, read on the forward strand.
AAAGCAATCAATTGGATACTTATCGCAGTTTAAACTTAAGTAAATCAAATAATAAATGTAACTATTCTTGAATTATCGACTTATCTTGAACCAAAATAGTTGTTAGAAAATGTTTTTATTTATTTTAAAATTGGAAAATTCTGTCATTTAGTTTTAATAAATCTAAATTATTGTAAGGAATTGAATTATAATGTTGCATGCATTGATATTGTTAGATAGAGCCTAACCTCTTTTTGGTGGGTAAACTATATGACTCAAGAAAATTTTTTGCATGTTCGAAACGAAAATCTTTGAAGAAATTAATGACATTCGATAGATTTCAAGAGAATATGGCCAGAATTTTGATGTTAACATGGCCTGAATTTAAAAGAAAGTTGAAGCAAAATTTTATTAGGTGTAAGAATAAACCTAAGTTAGGCCCAGTCGATCACCATTTTGCAGATCTTTTAAGCCAAAGTATTTCCTCTAGAGAGAAGCGAGAGAGAGAGAAAGAGAGAACTCCTCACTGGAGATGACGACAAACTGTTTTGTTTAGCATTATAGAAGGAACTACAGAAGGTGCCTGAAGAAGCCCAGTTACAGAAAAAAATTGACGTTTTACAAGTGCTCCAAAGGTCCCAACAGTCGTACCATCCTGGCTGAACGGACATACAGATGCTTCAGTCGTATCTGTACAACTATCCAGTTCACAATAAACACCCTAATGAAACCTACATGTCAGTCTCGTCATCACTGGCTTTCAGGCATGGCTGTCTAGTCTGGCCGTCAAGAGAGGAGAGTCCACTCAGCTCGCTCGAGTTTACGAGCTAGCAGCATATGTGATTAACGGCAACATGGTCGGAACGCAGGACGAACAGGAGACGTATGCCCCAGTGCTCGTTGTGCCGTTTGTTGGCACATGCTCATTTGCTTGTTTATTTTGTTGTGTCTAATTCGTCTATTCGTAGTGGTAACTAGATATATATATATTTATTTTGGCAAAGTTACTCCACCCCAACACTGGTTATTTCTTTAATCTTCGGTGAAATTGTAATAACAGTAAACTGCTTATGATTTTATAAAGAAAATTTCAGCAATTATTTATGTGCAGTTAATGCAGTGTGGTATAGTTATGGAACAGTTCTTGTATAATACTTCTGACCAACTCTAATCATGATCTGATCATATTTGTTTTCAAATGAATCAAACTAATTTTTTATTGGTAAAATTTGAATTAAAATATGTTAAAAAGTATTGTTCGATACTGTCGATACACAATTTTGATAACATCAAGTAGCTACGACTCTATGCCGGCCTATAACCTCTAGATATTCCTTTGTCTCGACCTTGTTGTTTCTTACACATCATGGCGTGAACATCAGCCAAAGGCTTAGTGCTCTTTATCGTTTTGTAATGTCGTAATCCGACAAGTTTTCCGCCTAGGGTGAGTTTATTCTTTCAATTTATTACCTTTTGCGCCCTGGTGTTACATTGTGTTTATGACGTTCTTTTAAATTTTATTTTGTTTGCTTGTTTAATGTAGCAGTACCCACCACGTGGTTTTAACTCTTTGCTATGTAGAAGGAAAGGAAGCCTATCCAGTATTTGAAGGATTTGGCTTGTCTACATCTTCCAATGTAGAATTGACATTATTTCTACTCGTCCTTTTGCTGTACCGTCATCGGTAGCCATGGGCGAGATGGAGAAGTAACATCTTTCGGCGGTGGCAAGAGTGTCCCCATGAAGGACAGCCAGGAAAGTCCAGCCATTATATTTATTTTCCTTCTCTCGTCCTAACTACTTGATGTGCACACAGCACTAATTATTCAAATTTGAGACTTTATTTAATATTCGGTCACAACCTCAACAAAACTAATTGAACAACAAAAATTGAAAATTTGTTAAAATATGTAAAATTAAAATGTAAGTTAATTATTTTTTAGTTGGGGATCCCCTTGTTTAACTTACTTGTTATGATATTCTTAAGCCATATGTGCTTTTCTTGATTTGTTAATGTACCATATTAGTTAATATACAAAATACTTATTGTTCAAAGATTTTATTATCTAATCAACTAATCAAGATATAAAAAAATTTTCTGAATTATTACAATTGTATTTATTAGACCTAACTCATTTCATAAAGTTTTATATACAAAGGCTCTCATGCTCCTAAATTTAAATTAAATTAATTTTTGTAAAGTATCTTAAAAAATAATCTCTAATATGAAGTGTTGGGGAAAGGAGGCTCGACCCTTTCTCTGACCTTGAATAAGGAGCACTGATCAAAACTTGTGTCCACGTTAGTGCTGTTTTCCCCTTTATTTGCTTATTTGGCCTAGGAGCTGTCTTGATTGGTTTACCCTTCCTAGACCTCCCAGGTTGGTTGGTAAAGTTTGGGGCGATTCCACCAAGCAGTACAAAATGGTAGTAGAGCATGGTTGTTGATTTGTGTTTCCTTTTGTGCATGCTGTTGCATGTTGTTTCCCTACTTGCTTTCGGAAGTTGGTACATGGTGTCTTTCACTCAGCACCACACTTTCGGTCTGCGCTAGGGTTAATTTAGGGTTTTTGTTATTGTGTGTGTGTTTTTGTGTTTTATTGTGTGCACATAATTTTCTCTGTGTTTGTCTTTTGTTACATAACTATGTCAACTATAGTACCTGAATTTCTGCGAAAAGATTAGTGCCAATATGAGTGTACTATCAGAGGTGCACAGGCACATGAAAATACTGCTGCTTCTTATCGAAGCACCTTGCGTGCAGCTTTATTGATTGAGAAGCCCATTGATTTAAAACATTTAGAGTCTATTGACGTTGATGAGGAATACAAAAACTGTGTTTCTAAGGTCATAATTTTAAAAGTGATTTTTGATAACCTGGAGGATGATCCAAGTTCTCCTACATATGTACCCCAGACTTAAAAACAGGTTAGCCCACCTAAAGAGGCGTGCAGAAAACCTTTTGTGTAAGTTTTCTGGAAAACTTACTGAATCCCAGGTTCAATCTCTGTAAAATATTAAAATTCAAATTCAGGAAATGTTTGAGGCCCTCGGTAAACTCGAGGCTCAATATTTACCTCATCATACCTATACAGGAGAAACTTACCAGACTTCAATCATTTCCTACCAACTTGCTAACCTTGAGGTCAGTGCACCAACTGGTACCAACCCACTTTCTCAACCTACGCAGTTCAACCTAGGTGTTAACCCTTCTGGAGGCACCACACCTCTCTGTGTACCTGTTTCACTGTCACACCAGGCTGTACATTTGTTTACTTCACCTTCTCCACACACTAATGTTGTTTATGGGACTTATCCACACATCTTCTGTGTTTCCAACTACACCTAACCTTGTTTCACCGGTCTTTGGAAAAATTACTCACCCCCTTGAACGAATGATGCGTGATTTCCCAGCAACTGATGGTTTAGGGCGCCTGAAAAGTATCCATTCAGAATAGTTATTATTCCGGATATTTTCCTCTCAACTTTCTTCTGTGAAATCCTGAATTGTTACTATTCACAAAATAATACAATAATTATTGTTTTTTTTTTTTACTTGAAAAGTATCCACTGTGTGAATAGTTACTACTCAGGCTTCTACAGCTACGATATTTCTGTTTAAAGAATCCTGAAAAGTGCCTACAGTGTGAATAGCTACCATTCCAGGTTATATTCTGCTTCATTACCGCATGAAAAATCCGGAAAAATATACACCGCCTGAATAGTAACAATTCAGGCTTCTATAGCTACGATATTTCTGTTTAATGAATCCTGAAAAGTGCCTACAGTGTGAATAGCTACCATTCCAGGTTATACGCTGCTTCGTTACCGCACGAAAAATCCGGAAAAGTATCCACCGCTTGAATTGTAACAATTCAGGCTTCTACAGCTACGATATTTCTGCTTAAAGAATTCTGAAAAGTGCCCACAATGTGAATAGCTACAATTCCTGATTATATACTGCTCTGTTACCGCACGAAAAAGCCAGGAATAGTATCCACTGCCTGAATAGTACCAAATTCGCCTTCAAGGATTTGGCTCTTAAAATCGGGAAAAATGTCCATTATGTGAATAGTAAAAATTCCAGTAGCCATCCACAGAGTGCCTATTTTAAAAATCCCGAATAATGACCACAGCAGGAATAGTTACCATTCCGGTTATTCATTGCAAATGCAAATACACATCTGTAAAAATCCTGAAAAGTATCCACTCCCTGAATAGTACCTATTCCGACTTTCGTGGCAAATGCGTGTCTTCAAGAAATCCGGAAAAACGTCCACTTGGAAAGATGCCTCAAAATGGCGGCCGGAAGTTGAAATAATGTGGTTAGTTCTTTCGCTCACCACTAGAGATCAGCTAAGCATCACGCTAAAAACTGAGCCAGGCTAGATTACGAACATGTAGTTAGTGTTTATTAAACTCAATAGGTTGCGCATGATACATATATGAAATTTCCGTTCGCTCGATATGTAAATATAGATGAACACATTCATGGCAATGCTGCTAGACTGCATATGACAGAATTAAGGGAAAGGAAGGCATAAACACGGATATATGGACATTTGTTTTTCTTGTATATATGATAATGATATTCGTTTTTGTGTGAACCTGTTGGAAAAAGAATGTTATTGTATAGAGAAAATTTTAGCTCCCATTTTTAGTTATAGAATAATAAAATAAAAATATTTTTGACGGGGCTAGGAGTGTGTTATATATATATATAATATATATATTATATATATATATATATAGGGAGAGAGAGAGCGATACATTGTTTGTGCCGTTTATACAGGTTTACAAACTCATCACAAAATGTCAGTTAATTATTATTGTTTACTTAAACTACTTACGTGTGTACGATTAACTTAGGACTTTCTGTCATTATTTGAAATTGAAAAATAAGACGTTGCATTTATCGTTCGCACAATATATTATTTCATTAAAGTATGGCAGATTCTTCACGCATATTAACATGTGTGCAGCGTACTAACATCAATTCTTAATGTTTTAAATTCGCAAAATTTAATAAGCAAGCCTAAATATGAACATTAAATTTTTCAAATTTGCAGTTTATTTGGCTACTGTGTTGCGTTCTTTGTTTATTTAGCATAAAAGTTCGGTAATTATTAAGTGACAGTTATTATTATAGGTCCGCAATCAAAATAGCGCGACAGACGTGATTGGCGCGATGCGACACTAATTAATGTGAACACCAGTCTTATTGCCTCGCGAAAAAAACTAATCAAAATATTATTTGCTAATAATTCCTTGCCACTTCATACTCCTCTTTGTGTTACATACTAACTTCTTGGACGACAGACACTGATGTTTACGTTATTTTATTATTTTCTCTGTTTATTGATAACATATTTCTATTGCCAACAGCATTTCATGCGTGAAAACAAATTCACAAATTACCACAAGTTACACAAGATTATTTGCATATTATAGACAAAATCGCTCATAAAATACATAAAACAAATTACCAATTTGCTGTGATGTATTTTCCCACACAATACACAATGTATAATATACGTAAATACAAGAGCTACATGTAGATTTTACATCAGTATATTGCTCTTAACGTATATTGTATGTTTATTATATGTATATAATGCAATGTTTAAATAAAAAATATTAACTGATGTATTATGTACATCCATCTAAAGTCTCGTTATCTGTTTGATATTTACATCTATTATTTACAGCTAATATATGTATATTATATGTTCATAATGCATGAGATGGTAATGTTTAAATAAAATATATTTACTGGTGTATAATTTACATCAATCTAAAGTCTCGTTATCTGTTTGATATTTACATCTATTATTTACAGCTAATATATGTATATTATATGTTCATAATGCATGAGATGGTAATGTTTAAATAAAAGATATTTACTGGTGTGTAAATTACATCAATCTAAAGTCTCGTTATCTGTTTGATATTTACATCTATTATTTACAGCTAGTATATGTATATTATATGTTCATAATGCATGAGATGGTAATGTTTAAATAAAAGATATTTACTGGTGTATAATTTACATCAGTCTAAAGTCTCGTTACCTGTTTGATACTTACATCGATATTTACAGCTATTATATGTATATTATACGTTTATAATGCATGAGAAGGTAACATTTAACCAAAAGATTGGTATATAGTTTACATCCATCAAAAGTCTCGTTATCTGTTTGATACTTACATCGATTATTTACAGACAGTATATGTATGTTATATGTTCATAATGCACGAGATGGTAACGTTTAAATACAATATATTTACTGAGGTTAATTTACATCCATCTACAGTCTCGTTATCTGTTTGATATTTACATCGATATTTACAGCCAGTATATGTATATTATATGTTCATAATTCATGAGATGGTAACGTTTAAAATATATTAACTGGTGTATAATGTACATCCATCTAAAGTTCCGTTATCTGTTTGATATTTACCTCGATTATTTACAGCTAGTATTGGATTTGCTTCGACAAATAAAAATAATGTGCGAAAATATATTGCCGACATTTTGTAGTGAAGAAAACAACTTCCGCGAATGTTTAGATAAAATGTTGTTGTGAATCCAATCTCGAAAACTTCGTACGTGCGTGTAGTTGTAAATTTCACCATGTTAGGAAATGTTATTTAGTAATGTTGGCTACGCTGAATCAGTGTTTATTTCTTCGTTCGTTCCCGTTCGTTCGCTAAATAACAGCAGAAAAAGTGAAAAATTGAGATTGCCTTCGTGAGATTTTGAAGTGTGATATATCCTTTTAAAAATTTTAAACACGTGCCATCATTGAAATGAGGTATGTTTTTTTTTTTTGGCAAAATTTATTTTAACCATCTTTTTTATGCAATGAGATTTAAAGGGTTTGTTCGAATCGTGGTTATTTAATTCAGTCGTCATGATTTGTGCATGCCTGTTTCGAAATGTTCCAGTTTTTCACAATGTTTTCACTTTTCTTGTTTTTGTTGAAATTTATATAGAGTTCAGATTGGCATCGGAAACTTGCCGTTCAGGGTCAATTTTCATGGTTTTTTAATTACCACACTACAGATAATCTCGAATACCAATGATTTTCATGACGTTCTTAAAATGCCATGCTAGAAGATATTTCCAATCTGAAATTAACATTAACCTAACCACTGGAATTTCTAACTATGACAAAAGTCTAATTGACTTTCTTAAAATCGGGACAAATAAACTGTCCAACACCAATGCAACCAAACCGGGAATAGTGAAGCATCCGATACCAAATAATAACATTCAAGTTATGACGTCACTAATATGGCGGCGATGATGTCACACTCGTTTCCCGCTATTTTCACGTTTCCGTTTACAACATTCTAACGGGACAGCGCCGGGAATGTGGGGGTTTTGGGCGGGGACACTCGTTCCGTGATTTTTGCTGGGTATCGTATACTTCACTTGAGCGGGAGGGAGTTAACTGTAGCATCCAATACCAAACCCGGTTTCGTATTCTTCAATTGAGCCCCCCCCCTCCCCGGCTGTATTGAACCACCCGATACCAAACACTGAAAATTACATATTTCGCGAATTTTTTCTGGGTATCGTATACTTCACTTGAACGACCCAGTACCAAAAACACACTACACATATTTCACGAATATTTCATATTATGTTACATGACACCAGCTGTACTTCCAAATGTTTACATATTTTGCACTCACACAATTTTCAACTACTTAAAACTTACCTTGAAATACTATATTCCATGCTATTAAGATTTTCATGTAAGCATTATTCTGACACGTCTCCGTTCTTGTTTATTCACCGACATAATCAGAAATTATTGCAAATAACACGGATTATTGTAATTAACACAACACACACACACAATTCGCTAAATTACACATCGTTGTATTTCCCGCACTATTTCTCGCATCGTATATTTGTTGTATAATTTCAACCCAACCAAACATTTTTTGAACTCTACAAACGTCATTTTAAATCATCATAAACTGTTTTAAACTATTCGCGAAATTAGTGTAAACTTTACAGCCTTCCCGCCCGCCCACCGGCCGCCATTGACTAACCAACTCTCCAAATATACCCGACGTTCTTTTTTTTTCCGCGGATTTGAATCTCATTATTACGACCGTCAGCTGTCGCTCCGTTTTTTCCCTTACTAGTGACGTCACTCGCGTAAACAAACCTCTGCTGTGCCTCTATACTTTGTTTAGATCGTATTCTTCACTATACCCACCAAACCTAGTAGGTTTAACTACAGGTAATCAAACTCGATAAACTTAACCTACAAGGTATACCATAATTTACTGTAATTTAATTTTGACTAAATTGTGACACGTTATAAACTTTAATTCTGATCCAGCCACATTGGCTGACCTATACAAAAGCTTTCATCATACAACAATTGTTTTAAAGCAACATGTAGCAAAACCATTTTAGTTCAATTTTATTTAATCACATAGAGGGCCTACCCCTTTCAAAACCAGCATTAAATGGAGAGCAAAATAAATTTGCATACTTAATGCAGTGATTGATATAGTTCATTTGCAGTAAGCAGGACATTACAAAGGCCTTGTGCGATATTAAAAATCTTCACTTTATGACGACCCAATTTCTGTTATACATTGTCACACATTACTAGGGATAGGGCCTAGTTGTAGTAGGCCTATATGATACCAAACACAAAACGTATTGCTTACTACAATTGAGTGTGGGGAGCCCTGTTGTAGATGCCGATACCAGCCTAAATTACAAAATAAATGGTAGAAAAAATGACAAATTATACCAAATTACATGCGTGGACATGTAATTCACACACGATACTAACAGAATGTAACCTAAATATATATTATATAAATTTTAGATTTTTTAAATAGTGTTTATGTTTGTTTATGATAGGTTTGGTTTGGTTGTGTGTATTAATGTTTTTTTTAAGTATTTGTTAATTTAATAAGTTTAATTTTGCTGTGTTTATTTACATGTTTTTATTTATTATTTGTTCTTTACTATCACAGTGTTCTTTCCTCTCTCTGTCCTCTTTCCAACCCTCTGTATTTTCCACTCATGATCCCCCTTTCCCCTGAATAAACCACTCTGTATCTTGTTTCCCAGTTGCGAACGCCCAACCGCCCACCCCTCTCACCACCTTGAACATCCTCACCAGCCGTTCCATTCTCCTCCTCTCCTGCAGTGTACCCCACCCCAGTCCTCTCACCATTACTGATGGTCTGAATTCCTCTTCTCCCTCCCCCTGTGTCCTCCACTTACCTGTAACCCATCTAGCAGCCCTTCTCTGCACTTCTCTATCTCCACCACTTCCCCTCCTACGTATGGGTACCAAATCGCTGCCGCATACTCCAAAATGGGCCTCACAATTGCTTCTACCGCATCTAGCCTGGACCCACATCACCCAAACTTTCCAGACATTCCTACGATATCAAATTGTACGGTACACTTTTTTAATTAAATGAAAGTAATTTAATAGGTTCCAGGAATAAACAAAATTGATATTTACCATCGCGATTGACCATGTGTAGATTGTGGTCTAAGGGTTAGTTCTTTGAATGTATTTAAGAGTTTACAGATTTTTTGTTTTTTAGTTTTAACTTTGGTTGATTTTGGTTTGTTATTGTATGTGGTGAAAGTTTTCAGAAAGTGTTTAGTAACTTCTTTTTTAATTTAAATTTTCTACTTTCAGAGTTATTTTCATTTACAAAAATTTATAATTATGCTGAAACTTGATAATTTTTCAGGGAATGTTGCAAAATAAAAAATGCCAAAATACAAATATAAACAGGTGAGTAGTGTGTCTCAGTGGCACAGAAACAGAATTGTTGTAGAAGGAGTACAAAATCTGACCGACTTTAATCCTAATAAGGGAGAACATAGTTTAGACTATTGTTCAAATACTATTGATTCTAGCACAAGGTTAGTTTCCAATAACTACAGTGGTTTGGAAGTGTCAGAATCCTCAGTAGCCATAGCCTGTAGATGTAGGAGAGAACGGGATAATGATGATTATTACACTGAATCAAACAATGCTACTGATGCTGCTGTGAATATTATTACATCTACTGGTAATACACCAGGCCTTACTCAGCAGTTGGCTACTTGGGCTGTAGGTTATAATGTAAAACATAGCGCAGTCAACAGCTTACTAACAATACTTAGAGAGCATACCTGCCACAGCACTCTACCAAAGGATTGTAGAACTTTATTGCGCACTCCTAGACATGTTTCAGTTCGGGTAATTTCCCCTGGTTATTATTACTATTTTGGTATAGAAGGCATAAAAGTTAGTTTGTCTGGTATACGTATTGATGAATGTTTGCAGTCGTTAAGTCTTCTAATCAATATTGATGGATTACCACTCACAAAAAGCTCAAATAGCCAGTTTTGCCCTATTTTAGGAGCTATTTCACAGTTTGAGAATTTATCTCCTTTTGTGATTGCAATATACCATGGGAAAAAGAAACCTGATTGTGTGAATACTTATTTGGAGGATTTTGTTGAAGAAGCAAAATTGTTGGTAACAAATAGTTTAATTTTTTTGGGAAGGCATTTCAGTGTTAATTTTTGTTCATTTGTTCTTGATTCTCCAGCAAGATCTTTTGTCAAGAAAATTAAAAGTCATACTGGGTATTTTGGTTGCGATAAATGCATCCAGGAAGGAGAGTATTTGGAGGGAAGAATGGCATTTCCTGAAAGAAATGCAGCATGTCGTACTGACGAAAGTTTTGAAAGAAAAATGCCATTCCTTTTTTAATATAAGTTTATTGTATTTATGTCCTCTTTTTATCTACATAAATAGTTACAATAGCACACCTCATTAAACCTTTTAGTTCTGTCTGCAAATGTGTTACTGTATTTTGTACATGCGAGTAAATTATGTTCATTTCAAATATTTTTTTTTTTTGTAATTGTGTTAATTGTTAAGAATAGCTACTCATCATATACGCGCTAAACTATTGATAATGGAGGCAATGTTTATTAATTAAAATGCTTATTTTGTTACAAAAATGAGTCATCAATAAAAATAAGTGAACATTGCCTATGTTAATTTTTTCTGTTTTTGCTGATATTTTCCAAGTCCCACAATGTAAACAAGTATAGTTACCTGCTAAACTATTGATAATATATGCATGGTTTATCAACAAAAAATGTTTCTTTACTGTTAGTCATACGTAAAGAAAAGTGAACGTTAACTACGTTTATTTTCTAAGTGTATTGGAAATATGTAAAGACTCAGAATGCAAACACAAACCTAAGCAAAATTAAAATTTGCCTCTGGAACGAGAGCAATGTTTGTAAACAATTGCGTCGGAACTTAGACATTTACGAAAAATGAAAGTAATAAATGTTAATGTTCACCTTTATTTACGTATGACTTTTTAACAGTAAAGAAAAAATTTTTATCAATAAACCATGGCTCTATTATCAATTGTTTATCCGGTATTGCAGTTACACATATTTATACATGAAACTGTTTAGATTATTGTGTTATTTTATTTTTTAGATGCAGTTAGCACCTCATCTGTGGGGAAAATTTTTGATAGAAAAAAGGTTCGAACATCGAGTACGAGAATGGTTCAGGCAGGCGAAAACAAGGGAGCAAAATAAGAAAGGAACCAATCATTAATGAACTACGATTGGTTACTTTTATCCGAAATACTATATTTTGGATTAGTAAACTACTATATAATTAAATGAAAGTAACAGTGTTAAGCATTTAATTGCAGAAACTTTATTATTGGTACAGAATATTTACTGCTCATAACATTTAGGACATGTATTTTTATACCTAAATTATATATTTGTACTTATGTGTACTTTCAAGTTGTCTTGTATTACAAATACATGTATTGTAATAAAAGTTCGGACTGCATATTAATGCATCTCTGGGGCTGGGTATTTTTAGGAAGCTGCATTTTTGCAACCACAAGACATTTTTCATGTTATTGAAAAAACTCTGAAACTTTTTGTATGATTGTGAAACACTGCTTTAGGCATGTACAGTAGAACCTCAATTCTGCAACAATTTTGTGGCGATATCCGTGTGTACAGTTTGGCTTACCATGTTTGAAGTGGCTGTGTTTATGAATTGGCTTTTTTCAAGTACCATTTAAATTTTAAAAAATTGTTAGAAATCGAAGGAAATATATCTGGGGAAAAGCATTGAAAAAGAAATAAAAATTGGTTTATAAGTTCACGGAGGTATTCATTTGTGATACCTAAAATAATTGTCGATATTTCTTCGTATCATTATTTTGTTATATCAATATTTTTTCAACTTCCCTATAGCAATAGGTGAAGATATGCACGTCTAGATACCATTTTAAAGGTGAAAATTTGTTTGGAACATCTTGCCTATTGTATTGAAGTAGTATTCAGATAAGATATATTTTAATTTTTTTAAACGAACTGTTGAAAGTGTGCTTCACTTTGTAAATTGATTCCGCAGTTGGCTGCGACAATGTTTATATTTTTACTGTGGCTGACTGTTTGTGCAGCATAGTTATTTGTATTATTAATGTGGATTACATGTCTCTGACAACATCCAATGTATATTATGTATGCATACAGCTTTGAGATATTTAAACATTTCAGCTTAGTATTATATGAGTAACACAGTGCTACATCACAAAATTATGCTAACTCGTTTCGCTGCGTGTGTTATGCTTGCTCACCATTGTAACCAATATGTCATTTCATGGGATAGTGGGATTTTTCTTTGGCCTTAGTGCATAAAATTAAAGGGGGCACCCCCACCTCATTTCAGGCTCTCCTCATCTTGGCCCTTTATAAAATTCCTTCTTTTAGCTAACTCCCAAAAGGGTTGCTCCCCAAAATGATCACACCGTAATGTTTTGCAGCATTCAGCGACTAAAACGTTCTTAAACATCATGCTGCTGCAAATTATTATTGCAATATTTTCCTCAGTAATTAAAATATAATCTTTTTAGTTACAACTTAAAATTTAGTAGACACCAGTACTCACAGGGTACCGTGGAGGTTGACAGTTACACACACGAAAAGGACGACACATTTTGTGTGGGTGCGCTTCCGCACAAAATGTATCATTCTTATCATGTGTGTAACTGTTAACCTCAATGGTACCCTGTGAGTACTGGTGTATTTAATTTTAAGATGTAATAAGTTGCCTTTGTCTATGAATCATTGCTTTAATTATTTTAGGTTAGAATAACAGTTCATTATTCAATATTAAATTCACAGGCTTCATTATTAGTTATTGTTAATTAACTTCGTCACTGTTAAATAATCCTCAATTGAAATAATTTTGGTGTGTTAATTCCTGTTGCCAAAAATTCTCAACAAAAAAGTTAATGAACAAAGTTGATAACCGTATACCATAACAAACATAAACCTAATGCGCCAACACAGGTTTCACTGCGTTACCCATATGTACTAAGTACAGAATGCTATATATATATATATATATATATATATATATATATATATATATATATATATATATATATATATATATATATATATATATATATATATATATATATATATATATATATATATATATATATATATATATATATATATGTGTGTGTGTGTGTGTATGTATGTATAAACATAATCATTTTAACAGTGTATCTGTACTGAAAGATTAATTTTCTGTACAATTGATGTGCAATAAATGACTGTGCTAACATCTAATAGAGGAAAGTGCCCAAATCCGGACCCCCATTTTGATTTTTTAATTAAAATTATAAAAGATAGAAAAATATATGTTTTAAAAGCATTATATATTTACTTTGTAATGTTATGCACCATGTACAGTTATAGTGTTTGCAAAAAATGATTAAGATTGACATTTAAAAATAATTTTCCAAAACCTTACACTTATGCGATTTTA
>PNEQ01055668.1:5480-28653 GCA_003012365.1 Medauroidea extradentata
TTTTTTTTTTTTTTTTTTTTTTTTTTTTTTTTTTTTTTTTTTTTTTTTTTTTTTTTTTTTTTTTTTTTTTTTTTTTTTTTTTTTTTTTTTTTTTTTTTAAATTCCTAAACGAGAGCATGTCGAAGAACTCTGGCACAGTTTTGTTAAACATTGTTTTGACTAAGTTGTATAATTTTTTCAAGTCAAACAATTATATAGATTTGGTTAATTAGTACCTCAATGACAAGTTCCTTAATTGTATAATCAGCTGAAACCACCGAGTATTCTATCTCTTAAAAATTTATTAACACAGTATATACTGTTTTTAAACAAAACTGTGCAACGGTTTTCTACTATCTGCTCTCGTTTGAGATAAAATATAGTTATAGTAGACAGAGTATAAATGATGGATCACGACATAAGGACGACACACAAGCGCTCTAGGCGCAAGTCCCTGAACTAACACGGAAACTTCCAGCCGACAACTCGCCTATGTAAGGCACTCAGTGGTGATTTTACCATTTCATGACGAAATATCAAATTCATGTAGATTCAGCGCCAAGATTTCCATACTTAAAAAGAACCTCAAAACAACTATTTTAACCATAATTGGCAGCGTGAAAACAAACACTACAAACAAATAGCGAACCTAAAATGTCGTATACACAGAGGTAACGTTCTTTGAACGCTATTCCTAAGCAGACGTCACTCACGTACGTCGAGTGGTTTTCGAATAAACTTGAATCTGCCGATACTCTGAACACTACTTGACGACTTGGGCAGACGGCCACCTTAATAAAATAATTTACACGACAGTTAGTAATTTGAAAGTAAAGATCGTAATTAGTGTTGTTGTATTACATAAATATTGCAATTCTTGAGTATATACATGTCGTAATCATTACTGCCATGCAGTGCATTGTAACAAAATATTGGTATAAAAATATCCTGGCATTTATTTATATAAACAGAATTAATTAGGAGTTCATTTTAAGCAATAAATTTCCTACATCTAGCAATTAATTAATGTTTTGAAATTTTGCGAATACAAAATCGTGCCTGCCAACCATACTTCATTAAATTAAACGTAATTATTTAACCCTAAATAACGACAAATCTATCTCCTGTATAACACACTTGACTAGCGGAGAATCGATGGTTCTAACGGACGGAAAAAACGCACAGAATGAGAATGACTGGATTTGTGACGGGACGCAAACTCACAGGACAAAAACTTAATGACAAGTGGAACAGGTTTAATATCATAAACGACTAACAACGGGACTGTAAAAGACTCCAAAAACACACGCAGAATACATAAACAAAGAACAGCAATGCATGAAGACTTCCTGTTCTAAACGATAATTTCAGACTCATCACGTGGTTGTTGTTTGCAGATGAGGCGACAAAGCGAAAATTGTGATCGATGGTCACTGAGCAGCAGTAGTTTTGTAGGTTGGTATCAATGTAGCTACTTGCATGTTTAAAAGTTTTAAGAGTTGGTGGACCTGGCGTGTGAGCCATGGTGTAGCGTGGTAGGGAAAGTATTTTTGCTTGTATAACTATTAAAAATGTGTCCAATGTGTTTATATACGAAAAGAAGACACATTTCAAACTGTGTCCCTATGGTTTTGAAAATGCCGTCCGCACATTAAAATTTTATTTCCAAGTTAAAGTGCTAAAAATGACTTTTTAACGTTGCTGTAGATGAGAAAATATAAACCGTAATTGGGAAACCAAATCACAGAAACCGGCATTGAACTGTATCACATACTTTCCACAGATAAAATTATAGGGTCATCGTTTGAAGTCCCGTTGGAAAACACATTCTACGAAAACACTGCGCGCTAGTTTAGTCCTTCGCGCCTAGAGGCGATGAGGTGTTTGACGGACGTGTTATATTCGACTTATTGCCTCTCCCGTTTCCGTGCCTTGAAGGTAAAAAAAAAAACAACACTCAAGTTGGCACGACTTATGTGACACCTCCTTAAGGGCGCGCGGTCTACCGCAATTTTCATCGCCAATTTTTCATTTTTTATTTTTACCAGATATTTTTTTTTCTTATATAAGACACAAAATTTGACTAAATTTGGATCTTGTGAAATTTTTTTATCTCTCATAGTTTTCGTGTAATGACTTGTTAAAGTCATATTTTTGCATGCTTCCGTTTTAACGACTACACTAAAACCAACTGATATACCAAACTCAAAAAAATCACAGTGGATAAAGACATTGCAGACTACAATGACATGCTCATGAAATTAAAGAATAAAAATTATTTGAATTTTAAAAAATTGCTGAAACTGAAAATAAAAAATTAAAAAGTTCAATATTTTTTTAAAAATACAAATAATGTTTATTCTTTAATTTTATGAGCATGTCATTGTAGCCTGCAATGTCTTTATTCACTGTGATTTTCAGTTTTTTAGATTTTATTACCCAAAGTACCACGTTTTTCGTCGTGAAAATAAGCAAAAATTAAGGAAATTAATTTTTTGCTGGCGAATGGTACATTATTTTTAAAAACGCGTCCATAGTATTTAGCATCGTGTGATTGCACATTGACTCAAATTTTTTCAAAACTTTTGGTTAAAAAATATTTGAGTTATTGGCACCAGTCTGAAAAAAACTCGAGAACAAGCCCTTAAATCGGTGAGCCAATAATAACAATGTAACTGATTGTGGGCCCATTTCACAGTGTCAGCGAGCAGCCAATGAACAGCTGTGGTCTGCTTGATTACACATATATTCTTGGGGGTTAGCCTACATGTCAGTGAATCCGCGAATTTTCCCCCGTCTCTAACTGTGATTCCAAATAATCCCCTTATGTTTGTGATACCGTACAGCATTGCCCTTGGTTCTATCACACCCACAACGATATACGCAAGTGGACGGGAGCACTCATTTGACTGCGAGTGTGGAAGGCCTTCATTAGAAGAACCTAAGGTATGGTCTCGTGGCAGTAAACACATTGCTCTGCTTTCAAGATCTGCAATGTTGAGTCTTCTAAGCCACAACTATATTCAGCGGTAGCGTCACGTCCTCTTGAGTTCAAGAAAGATAAGTGTTAAGGGCTTGTTCCTGAGTTTTTTTTTTCAGACTGGTTCCAATAACTCAAATATTTTTTAACCAAAAGTTTTGAAAAAACTTGAGTCAATGTGCAATCACACGATGCACAATACTGTGGACGCGTTTTTTAAAATAATGTACCATTCGCCAGCAAAAAATAAATTTCCTTCATTTTTGCTTATTTTCACGACGAATAACGTGGTACTTTGGGTAATTAAATCTAGAAAACCATTCAGTATAATTCTACAAAAAAATTCAGCTACAAATTATAACATATAAGTGTCAAAACTGTGCAGCGAAATTTTGATACGAGTATTAGGTAGCAATAAAAAAAAATATTTTCGAAATCACTGCAAAACTTCGTAACAAGGCCTTAATGACACTCTGGGTTGCGACAGCCCTAATGCCTTACAATCATGTATAAGAAACATTTGTTAATATCCAGAAGGATAAACTGTTCAATAGGGTCTAACGTATTCTGTGTCATTGTTAGAGGTACGTCAATTTCGCGGATTCATCTGGCAGCAGCCTAGACTTGTCAGTCCTATACACCCACTGGCCACAATCGATTATCTATTGGCTTATAACCGTACAAGCAGGTAGCAAGTGATAGCACTTCGCATTATTTCCTTATTTACTACTGGCTTGCAGGAGTCAAACGCGTTTCGTAACAGCCGCCAGCAAGTCACAGACATGACAATAAAGTATACATAATTGGCGTTCAACCTGACCTGGAATGTATCTGCGAAATTTACGTACCTCTAGTCATTGTACTAGCTGATCTATGATATCATGACGTGTATGATTGTACAAGTTCACTTACAATCGTATTAAATTATCAGAAGGAAACTTTTAACCGTTTTTTCGTGTTATCACTGGAAACGATGATTACAAAATAAAAACAAATGTGCTCTGCTAACCGATAAAGTACGGGACAGTAATTTTAAATGTAGAAACACATTTAACATAGGCCTAGTTTATATTGCAGATGTTCTGTTTAAAAGGATCGGGCGAGAGCGTCCATTATTTAGCATATTATACTTAAGACCCAAGCAGATTAAACTAATAACGCGGCAAGATTTACAAAGTTGTAGACATAGGCCCGCATTTAGCGTGACTTTGATATTGTTACCAAGAAGTTTCTAGTCTCTCATTTTAAGGTCTCCTGGGCTATTCTTCGATAATGTGTTTGTTTAATATTGCTCGCAGTAACATATCGAGCGATTAGAATTTCCCCACATTCATGCAGCGTGCAGGCATTTATGCCATGGTGAGTTATTCTGTTGAGTGTGGTCCAGATATTTCATGGCAAATCAAAGCCCGACGGTGTTTGTGTGATTCGTGGCATGTCATTGTTTTGGTATGCGGTCGATTTCTGGGTCCATGAGTTTGTTAGACTGACCCGTCTTCTACAGTCGAGAAGAGAGATTTTACTGTAGGATTTTAGGATCGTAGGCTGGCAAGAAAAACACAGGTGGAATAAGAATGTAGTTATTACAGACTTCACAGGTGAACAGAGAAAAATGTTTTTTTTTTTTTTTTTTTACAATACTCAACCGTACATACGTTTGAATACGGCCAAATAAGCGTAAAAACTTGAATCAACTATAACATTTTGTTGTTTTGGTCGATTTATTTCTTTCAATCACAGAGCTTAGTCCAGTTAAATTTACATTTTGTTGGATAAACAAATTCAATACTGACGTGTTTTATATATTATTCGTTCAACATCCATTTGTTGGATGAAATACATATTTGTTTCTCCATATAGAAATGTACGTATAGCACGCGCCATGTAAGTTGGCGGGTAACGAGCTGAAATGTGTTGCATATATATAACTACTGTTTTAAATTCGAATAGCTAATTTACATAGGTCAATTTCATTCCGGTATTTATAGGCTACTAGGTGTTCATTCAGCGGTCATATGCTTGAATTCCTTGAATGTGCCATTCACTCAATGGCTTCCACTTGCCATCTAAGCTGGCGCGCAGTGTATGTTCGACTCTACCAAACCTTTTTTCTCTGTGTAAACAAGGCGGTAGTAGTACTTAAAGTCACGTCGTTAGAGATGGTATTTAAAACGGGAACAATGGTTTACTGATACCGGGAACTGTGAAATATTCAGCCGTGACCTGAAGTGGGGAATAACACCAGCAAAGTAGCCAGGAGTGATTTAGAAAATACACGGAGAACCCAAATAAGGTAAGATAAGTGGACTTCACGTCTCGTCCACAGTGAGGTCATATAGACGGAGACACAACTTGGTACAATGACACGAGCTGGGAGAAGAGTCGGCCATGGCCTTTGTTAAGGAACCATCCTACAATTGGCCTGGCTGCAGTTTCGAAAAGCCATGTAAAACCGAAATCAGGATGGCCGGAGTCGGGTATCGAACCCGGGTCCTTCCGAATGCAAGAACCAAAATTAGGATGGTCGGACCAGGAAATGAATCCAGCTCCTCTCAAATACGGGTGTAATGTGTTACCACATAACAGATTATATGTCAATTATTTGTAATTGACTATAAGCACAGCCTTCCCAAGTCGCAGCTAACCTCTCAAATTGAAATTCTACGAACCTAAATGCTATTTTCTCACGGCGTGTAAAAATGGATAAATATGATGAGGATAAGAGAGTAAGGGAATTGACCAACTGGTTGTAGCGTAGCACTACTGTTCACGAATCGCTGAACAAATACGCAATTTACCAGTGCCCACATTCCGGACATGCCGTAAAGTCGCGTTCTGCCAAATGTTTGTAATCCATGGCCTTTTACGTCTCCACGCCAGTATTCTTGTGGGTTTACCAATTTTCTTGCTGCTGCAGGGTTTCTAATTACAAATTTTTGCTAATAATATTTCTTCTCTCATTTTCTTATATTTTCCCTCACCAAGTCGTTCTTTTAATAAATCTTCCTTCATATTTATTTAATAGTTCCATTAACGATAACATCAAATCACGAAACCTTCCAGTTTTTCTTCGTGGCATTCATTCCTATGCTTTACAACTCATTTTTAAGCTTCTTACGTAAAACATATTTTGGTTTTATAATACAATCACGTAACTTTTTGACGTCCTAACATATTCTTTAAATAACATATTGCTGATCCCTCTAACCCATTTAAGGGGCCGTGGTGGCCGAGAGGTTAGACCTCTCGCCTCCCACCAAGACGATCCGGGTTCGATTCTCGGTGGAGTCAGACTCCGGATTTCCGCATGTGGGAATCGTGCCAGACGACGCAGTTGGTCGGCGGATTTTCTCGGGGATCTCCCGTTTCCCCCGCCCTTCCATTCCGGCGCTGCTCCATACTCACATCATGTCACCCCTCACCAGCGCTAAAGACCTCGATGTTTAGCGTTGACCAAACTCTCTCACTTACTCTAACCCATTTAACGCGATTAAATTTTCGTACCATCACATGTTCCTTGTAAAATTTGATAAGAGAGTGTGGAACATCAATCAAATATTTAAACGTCAATTTAAAACTCCAGGTTTCGGAAGTCAAAATAAAATCATTAGAAAAAAGCTACATGACGCATTCGTTCACCGTAATACCGTGCACCGCAATGGAAAAAGCGAACTTTCGGTGTCAAAAAATATACCCCTGAAATAAATCATCCGAGATTACTTTATCGAAAGTTGGTCAAAACTGTTGTCTAGAATTGCATCTTTCTTTTGCATTATGGCTTCGAGGAATATGAAATTTTCGATTGATGCGTTAAGTGTTGATTTTTCTACAACATAATAAAATCTGGATGCGTGATGACTATAAATGTAAGTTATTTGAATTATTTATACAATAAAATGTGTTTCCTTCTGAAGCGAAATATACTTCTGAAGCTCCCAACTAGAATAAAATCCGTTTACTTACTTAAATGGCATTAAATGAACGTGTAATAAAATTGTGTAGCTGTGAATGAGGTGTTTAATACAAAGAAGAAAATGTGCAGAGCACTGGATTGACCTTTTAACGAATCTCGGACAGAATATGATTTCAAAAAAAATATTAATTAATTCTAATATAACCAGGACCACGGTGGCCGAATGCTCAGACTATTTGCATCCCACCAAAGCGATACGCGGTTGGGGTCGGTCCCCGGGGAATCGTGCTGGAAGATGCCGTTGGCCGGCAGGTTTTCTCGGGGATATCCCGTTTCTCCTCTCCTTTTTTTTAATTCCGGCGCTGTTCCACACTCGCCTCGTCTCATCACACACCGCCGCTAAAGACCTTGATGTTGAGCGCTGACCAAATTCTCTCACTCACTCGAATATTATCGGGTCGTGACAACTTTTTTCGGTAGTAGGAGACATTCACATAACTGCTGAACAACGTATTAAAAAAGCCTGGGATGTTGAGAGATCCCAAGAAACGAGTGCAATAGATCATATAACACTATAGACAGTAGAGGTCACTAGCGCAGGGCTAAGGTTCTTGACTGGAAACATAGGTCAGCATGCCCTGTAACCTTCCCTTGGCACATGGCCATCCCTCAGGATACCAGGTGAATCCCCTGGGAGCATCCACAAAAAAAAAACAGAAGAAAAAATTTCCCGCCTCTCATCGCAAGGCTCGTAAATTCAGGCGGACCGACTTCCCTACTCTCTCCCTCCTCCTTTATCAGGGGGTCACCACCGCCTACCAATTTCATTTTCATCAACACGCCCTCCAGCGACCTTTTCATTTGTTTCCGGTTCAGACCCCTAATGAAGGGATTACACCTCCCCGACCCCAGGGAAGGGTTGGGCGGGGTGGAGGGTGGTTTGTTGGGGGGAGGGTCACTGGACTCCCTTGGCGACGAGACATTTCACGGCAGGGTGAGCTCGGCCGGGAGAGGTGACAGACACCTCCCAGAGCCACCCTCGTACCAACCAGCCCCAAGTCTGCAGCGAGCTGGTAGCACTCACCTCTACTCGGGCCACTAGAGCGCCTGGCTTCCTCGCTCCTCCCAAGTACTCGGGGGCATTCGATCATCCCCGCCGACGTTTATTAACGTTCTCGGATAAGAGATGGATAAGTGTCCGCTCTCCCGTAAACTACTCTCGGGACACTGCGCATTCGTGGACGAATGTTGCTTGTCTCGCTTATACACAGCGTTTGCGAGTCCTACGAGGCGGATAAAATGGCGGATATTCATGTAAATATTTCACCAGGAGTGCTTATTAATGTTAAAACTTTTGTTAAAAACATCGGAAAGTTAGTATTACGATGTAATTAAAAACTATTTTTAAAACTGTAAATTATGTTAATACATATTAAAGGAACACATTTTCAAGGCAAAGATCATGGTTAGCAATCGACCAGTCGTGGATCCAGGGGGATAGGGGAATCCCCCCCTCATTTTTGTGACCTTTTACGTAGAGTTTACCTGTAAAATATTACACATTTTTAAAGTGGTATATTCAATTTTTGTTTAGGAAATGCCTTAAATAGCTTCGTTTATAAACTAAATATTTTCCGGGGGAGGACTCCCAGAACATCCCTTCTTTGACTCGGGGTGTGGGCAAAGCTATTTTTTAGTAATGCCCCCCACCCCCCAAAACCTCCCAAACATAGAGCTCGATCCGCCTTTGCAATCGACTATGGCCATCTTGTTTGCCTTTGAGAGCAGTTTGTGGTTGCGAGTGAAATACGATAGGTCGGTCGGGACTTGCCGCAACTTGGAGAGGGACTTGCCGCAACATGCAGAGAGCTTGCGACACGCATATTGTTTGATAATATCGTTTCCTGCTGCCACGTAGAATGTGGCGCGCATCTTCCTCGCAAACATGAGTAGGAATACTAGCCTGAACACACATTTTCACCTCCACACCTATCGCTGCCCCATGTTACAACTTGTTTACATGAGTTTATGTTGGTTTAAGTTAAGTTTCCAAACTCAAAAAATACTGTGCGCTGAATCGAAAGACGATTTCGTTATGTAACTGTAATAAAAATGGACATACGTGGATCTGCGTTTACGCTCCATCGCCGAGGAAAAACAAATGCTCTCGAGTGTTCCCAAGGAGCGGGAAAGTTAACGTGACTAGGGTTAATTCTACTACAGGCTAGAAAGTAATATTGTTTTCTTATGGAAACATTTTTGCCACAGTGAATAATTCTCCCGTTAGTTTCGCTGCTGTCGTTAAGGTTCTTATCCAGGTAGGCTGCGCTGGTGTATGTGAGGCACAAAACCGATGGAGTGTTAAGAGTGACGTCGGTCGGCGTATGTAATGTATTATCGTCTCTACACGCAAACTCAGCAACTGGCGCGCAGAGCTGTACTATTATTCATTTTCCTATGGGACTTGCGGTAACCGTATAATTTTACTTGCGATACTTATGGTTTACACACAGCAGTTAAAAATAACTGTTTTCAGCCATTTTGAGAGCCCTGGAAATTGTGTTTCCAATAAGCGATCCTAATCTTAAAACTGAGAGAATCATTGTTTGAAATGTGTTTCCTTTTCATAGATGTACGAAAGTAACGCGCGTTGAGATATTCCATATATGATTAATTATAACTCGCGGCAATGCGTTTCAAGCGCAGGTAGATAGCAACCTTAAGAGGGCGTGGTACATAATTCAACGCAAAAGCGTTAATATATAACTGTAGGTTTCTTGAAACCAATTTGCGAAAGTTAAACAATAGCAATTCTAGACAATAGTTTAAGCCAGCGTTTTAAAGAAAACTGTTTCCATTGTTACGAACTTTTGAGGCACAATCTCTGACGCCGGAACCTCGTGCATTTAACTGCGGCGCAAGAGTTCACTCATAACGAATTAGTAATTTTGGATAAATATTTACTCATAAAGTTGACAAATACCATTATCTAGGATTGTCATTGAGTATTTTATCCACATTGGCTTCGAAAAAAGCTTAGAAATCAATTGATGTTTTCAGCGTTTATTTATCTACCACGCACTCTTAAGGGTTCTAAAATATACGATACCGTTGTAAAAATAAATGTAATTAGGTGTAGCAAAGAGATGAGTCATTTAATTTAATTTTAATGTGCAAAACAAACCAATTTCGGCTATCAAATTATCAACTTGCTGTAAGTTAAAATTCAGGAAAGCACTATGATTGGTCAGTTTGCAGCCCTTATCGATACCAGCGCTCAAGCGGCAGAAATGTTCCCTGTGCCAAACTTTGAACATTGATGTTTCCACCCAGCAGCAGCTCCAGCGTGTGGTAGCATCAGTCTTAACACGACCCCGTTGCACCTAACTGCCCGACACTGAAACAACTCTCACAATGTGTGCATGCGCGAGTCTCAGAACTGCAATCTTTTCTCTCTGCCTGCTCAGTTAAAATTAATCCTCTTGTGTTTCCCCAAATTCCAACATTGTGCACAGAAGTTTCCTACCTGAAAATTTCCTTGAAAAAGCCGATTTAGTGAAGAGATTTTACTAAAAAGAAACGACTAACAAATTGGAACTTGTCAATACGAATAATTTTAAGGCATTTACCGCGGCTTTTATGGAATAGGTATAGGCTGATCATTGAAAAGTGAACAATTTTTAAATTAAACACATTGATACATTTAACTTCTTGTACAACATATGTCTTGCCACCACGTGTTATTGTATAGTGGAAATTCTAAATGATCTAAGTGCCAAAAGAGCCTTAATTTAGTTAATTACATCAAAATGAATTATATACCAGTGCGTAGGTTTTACTGTAAGATCTAAGAATCGATAATTTTTTAAATATTAATTTTTTTATCGTCATAAGATTACATGTCCCACTTGTACGCATACTGGTGCAGCGTTGTTTTTCCCTCTTTAGTTGAAAACTTATTTTTGGCACTTTGATAATTTAGAATTCCCACTCTACAATTATTGTAACGTGAGTACTAAGAATTGTGTTGACTTGTCATGGCTTTGAAAAGTAGCCGCCTAAGGCCACAATTAAATATATTTATTAAAGTTTGATGCTTATTGGAATAACACCAAAAAGTTCACGATTTATCATATACTCCAAATCTACAGCAATGTAAGTAGTGAATCCAGGCACACATTTCGCCTTGCACGGAAACTCCGTGGAAGTTTCCATCTGGTGGAAGATGCCAGTCAAACAAGATGTTTACGTTTCCTTAATTATTATTTACTTTTTTTTTTTAAAGAAACTCATATCTCATTATTTACTTACACAAATGTCCAACAAAAACAGTACCGTAACGTCATATTTTTTGCATATGTATTCAAACACTACCGCAAGGGGGGTAACTTTGAGACACTCTTACATCATTTTTATCATACACTGGGGTCAACTGCGAGAAAATATTAATTGAATTTCATATATACATCTATTATTTGGATTTTATCGCATGTAAATTTCTTTACTCATAACTGTGACACACTTCGTATCCAAAGACGCCCAAGTGCGTGTCTTAAGGCCACTCCCGGTAGTTCAACAGCGGTTTTGAAAATATTATTTTTAAAGCAAGATACTGTTTATATCACAGAATCCCTACATTGCTTTGTTAAAAATATGTCATCAATTGTAACTAATTTTTTTGGTAACAATGAACCTCAAGGTAATTCAGATTTCTGCACCCAAAGCATCGCCAATTTTGTTATGAAAATAAGCGAAAATCAGGCAAAACATGAATTAATTTTATTTTGCAAAACGCCTGCATAGAATTTTGCATCGCAAGAATGATGCTCGTAGTCTTGAAGTTTTTGAAATCATTCCGTTAAGAAAGTTTTGAGTTTTTTGCATCAATGTGAAAATAAGTACCTATAACGACCTTAAGTTACCTATTGATTGGTCATATCAGACACGGCAGCAAAATAAATAATTGACGGAGGATGCCAGAGGAGGGGAAATGGAACTGGGAACGAGATATGTAAAAGCACATCGGGCCGAGGAGGGAGAAAGCAAACAAGGGGATGAAAGAGGAGGTAGAGGTGTAAGAGGATGAGAGTCATGGAGGTGTCGCAGAGAGCGCGATTCCACAGGCGTTGTGAGACGCGAGCGATCCGCAGGATGGCGTCGTGGAGTGCGAGGGGCATTGTCCTCTAGGGATGAGTGAAGTGCGGCTCTGAGAATGTCGGTCCATTGTCGCCACCACTCTCGGCCCAATTCACACCTCCCTCGACCCTCCCCTATCTTGCCTAGGAGGAAGCTGTATGGCGCCTGTGAGGCCGCCCACGCTGAACTTCGCCTGCTGACACCATCTTCCCCGTGCCTACAACACTGGAGTTAACCCGACTATACCGCCTCTCGCTCTATGTGCTTCACCCGCAGATATGAACCACTCCACTTCCACGTCGTCATAAACAGCAGGACCTGGCACGTGAGCCAAGCTGTAGCGTCCTACGATGTGCAACTGAGGAGTTGGTTGGACTAAAGGCTTCAGTGACCTAAGGCCTTCCTTCCATCAAACTGTTTTTCTTGTAGCATAACGTGCATAGGAGTTACACACAAAATTGTATGCCAATATCTCAATTCTTCACTAACTTATGCATTTTTGTAATTGCCTGGACTGGTATCACTATGCTAATAAACAATTGCTGTTTTATCTTTGACTCTGTGTATAGCAAATAATTTAAACTCGTATGATGAAAGTAGCTACTAATTATTGGTAGTAAGAAAAATTCATATGACTTAGACGGTGAAGTAAAACAAGAACGAATTCCTCCTAAACACACACCTGCCATTATCTCATAATGCCATTTTCTAACTAAGACCTTTATTCCTGCCAACTCCTCACTGTTATTAAACGCGTTTCCAATACGCGTATCTACGAAAATAAAGACACGCTTTAAAATACTTCCATGTAGTTTTAAAACTACCGTCTGCTTATTAAAAACATGATTACCGAGTTCTTCAAAATTGGTAAAAATGTCTTTTCCACATTGCTGTATCTTAGAAAACCCCAGTCGCAATAGTAAAACACAGAGATACAACCTGCGTTGTACTTACACACGTATTTTTCAATAAACAAAATAACAGCGTTGTCACTTGAAGTCCCATTGAAAACCCCTTCTACGAAAACACTGCACGCTAGTTTTGTACTCCCCACTGAAAGATTATGAAGTTTCACGAAAATGTTAGAGTCGACTTATCACCCTCCCCGTTTATGTGTCTCAAACGAACGAAGAAAAAACACTAAGGTCCAAAAAACTCTTAAGGGTACCGCATACCTGCACGTTAGAGGACCAGAAGTGACAGAGCTATAGGGGTTACCTTCAAGCCCACATAAATTGCCGCATCGCCACAAAGAGACAAACACTAAACTCAGAGTAACCGATTCCCGCCTATCCATTATTACTATTCGACTGTAAGCTGTGAACATATGATTTTATTGGTGTAAAGTCTGTAACTAAGTTCAGAACACGTCCATGAGTTTCGCATGCATACGGTAAGTAAATTTTGAAGTACGGCAGCGTAGAGAGGTCGTTTCTAGCTATGTTTAAGGACTTAGAAACATTGTTTTTTTTTTAAAGGGAAATAGCGTATTAACAATTACCTTCCGTTCTTGAAGTGTGTTTCTTATCGTACACTGGCACAACGGGCACACGTGAAATAGTTTCATTAGTAAAATAACGTATTTGCGCATACACTGCAACGCATGTGAAGCGCGTGGCAGGCGATGCCCTTAAGCGAGGCATTACCGAGTCACTCATTAAAACATCATATTTTATAATTTCACAAGAAACTAAGAACTTTATGAATCCATAAATCCATGAAGTTTGTAAATTAACTGGGAGACGTAGATGTGAAAAATATGGATGTATGGGTAGAAAAAAACAACAAAACCAACAATTGTTAAGGTCTTAAAAACTGCACAATGTATATGTAACGCGTCTGTGTGATAATCAAAGACGTTATAGAAGAACTATACTGTTACGATGCTCTTTTGTCACACGACCAAACTGAACGCTGAGTCGAGTGTATATTTTGTTACATTCATATTTTGCCCGTACTGTCCGAGCTATAGGTATGTCCGAGGTAGGCTCGCTTCACATATCCACATGACTGGGGTTAGGATGTCGGCGTAAAGTATTCGAAAATGGCGGGGTATATTCACATATATATACTGTCAAGAAAGTAATTGATTCATGTGTAAACAGACAACCTAATTTAGTTTTCATGTAAACTGTGTGTGTGTCTGTATTTTGTAACTGTGAGTTACATGTTTGATAAATATAAATTCTTGTGGAGTTCCGTGTTAACCACTTAACTGATATTATTATTTTACTGTCCCGTAGTTTTTAAACTGTTGCCACTAAATATTGAATTTACACTTATGCTAAATGATGATGCAATTTACTTGCAAATGGATTATCAGAGATTACTGTTCAGGTGGCATCAACCACCGTGCATATAGGTTGGTCGAATGTTCTCTTGTGCCTCTCCCACCAGCCTACATATTGCAGTATGACTAATTGTATAGCGTGGAAAGCCTGCCTGATAGTAACGAAAACATAAATAGCTACGTATGCAGTCAAAATACAGGGATGGATCCAGGGAGGGGGAGGGGTCCTTATGAGCCACGGCATCTCCCGAGACTGCTCCAAAAAATTCCAAGTAAAATAGTAAAAAATACTACCATAAATTTTTCCTAGGACAGCACAACATTTACGACACAATCATGGCTACGCGATTTTGTATTGCAAAAATACTTATTTATAAAATAGATAGTAAATTAATTGATTACGTAATTTAGATAAAACGTTCCTGTTTCTAGATTACTAATTAATTTGTCTCTAAAATAGTGTTAAAACACCTGTAATAATTTTGATAAATAAAAATGTAAATAGCACAAAATAATCATTGTATACCAGCACAAAGGTTTTCACTTCAAAAAAACATAGTTAATTCTTTAAATTATTACAATTTCTTAAAGCGGCATATTCAGTTTCTTTTTTTGCTCGTAAACGCCTTAAGGCAGCTGCTCGTTACATGATTGGGTGTGAGTTTAAATGCTTCTTTATTATTGGCCCAGAGCCTTCCACGATGGTGTCAAATATATGAAGGTCCAGTTAGGAAAGTGAAACAAATTTTACATTTCCTTGCATTCTAACTTGTACCCAAAAGATAAAACGAATTCCCTAAATATAAGATGCATGTAGGAGTGTACTTTACTTGCACATACTCAATACCGTCTTCATGGAGACAGTCTGATGTTGAAGGAAGTTAAACATCCTTCAATGTATTGCCTACAAAATGGCACATCACACGCCGTCGGGTAATATACAATTGAAACTTTGAGGAAAATAAATGCTATTAAGGTCAGATAAACGAGAAACACTGTGATTAGACTGAAGAAACTAGATTCCAAATAAAAGAAAAACTGAAAAGAAAGTAAAATGTGTGTTTATAACAGTGATGGCATCCTGTAGGCCTGCAGGACGAGATAGTGAAAGAAGGGACAAACTAAAGTGCCTGACCTTGATCCCCTCACTGGTTACAGAGCTGAGGATAAGTAAGTAAGTGGAACGAACTGCTGCACAACGAGGCTATTAACCAAAGGACAATAAGCAATGATCCTGCAAGACGTAATGAGAAGTGCGAACAAACAGCAGCAAGAACAACTTCCTTCGAAACCAAATCCTTAAAAGCATAGAAGGGATTAAACATCAAGAAGGACTTGGAGTTTATTAAAGTTAGTGCTCCTAGAATAACTACTAAGGATTTAAACCGACGATGTGGGAGGGGGGAGGTTTGTCTAGCTTGAACCGTGAAATTGCTAGTTTGCATAACTAGTTTGCTGTTCTCGTGATATCCGGATAACTGAAAGCACTGGACCTCATATTTCTTGATGTAGGTTGTGTGTGGTGTTTGTTTAAGTGACGTGTGTGTGTTTGTTTGTGTAGATTTTTAAAACAGCCACTCCATTTTCGAAGTCAGTGTCCAGATTTAATTTTTCAATTATAACTGACGTATTAGCACCAAGCCCAAACACGCTCAACATCAATCATTAACAAGAACAAAATCTCATTACTATTATAGATGATTTAAAACAATACAAACTCACAAAACTCTGTTATTTCCTCGCAAGCTGATTTACACACAGCATAATTTAATTTAAACACAGTTTTATACTGGAAACGTTTAATGTCACAGTTCACATTAAAAAATTTACACTGCAAAGTTCGCTAGTTAATTTCATCAACAGCTGGCAGGGGCATTTGATAAACATTAAAATGTAACTTACCAGCAACATTATTACAAATAAGGTTTTAACCTATACCGAGGTGGCTATTTTGATGACTTTTGCCTAATTCACAGTTGGACGAAAGGGTGCGAAGCCATATTAATTTGAGGTTTTCATTATTTAAATAGAAAAGTATTAACAACTCACTCTAATTATATACATTCCCCTACAATTCAGGCTGAAACATGAACAAAACATTCATTAGTTATAGCCGACATTTCATAATTACATTGGTGGTGTTTATTTGCAGGGAAAGTGTAGACGATCACACCCAAAGTGTCAAGTTTGTTTGTCGAATAACATTACATAATAGTAGCAGTAGTGAGTTATTATAAGCAATTCGCACGCTTACTCACAAAATATGTGGCTTGCCCCTGTGTTTGGCGACTGTGCAGGACGTAGAGGTGGCGTGTTGATCAATAGGTCTGGCCTAGACACGTATTTTGGAAACATACTGTAGTATTTACCCGGGCCTGGAGGCTATTCTATTGGGGAGTGGAGGGGCTATTCTGTAACTTTACCTCTAGTTAAAGATGGTCACACGTGACTGTCTGTCGAGAGCAACACAGATGCAGATAATCACCAATGTCTGTATTTGTATTGTATTCTCTGACACATCTCTTTACCAAAATTTCAATGGGCTTGGCAACACTGTAAGATATGCTCAAGGTAACCTTAATACATTTTAATAAATTAGTACCTTCTCAGTTTTCACAAAGTGATTTGAAGTAGGCCTACTTCTAATTGCATAAATTTTGTCAAAAATAATTATAAATCATATTCGTTCTTATTTAGAATTCCCAACAAAAGTTATAACTAGGGAAATTAAAATTCGAGTAATCTTCTTCCAGCAAACTGGAATCCAAATTGCTGGCTTGTTCGGCGTTTCCTGTTGGCCGACAATGTCGCGACCAGCCGCGGAGAATGCTTCTGGCCAATAATGAAAAGTTGCACATAGATTAACCAATCACCTACGAAGACATCGACCACGTAAACTATATAGGATATATATACCCTGGCTCTCGGATATTCTCATGCGATATTTTTCATAGGCTATCATACAGAAGCTTGTGACCAACGTAATAATAACCGCGTTCTGGTAAGATTCATTATACAACAGGTTATAAAGAAAATGTGTTTTCTTATGGGAGAGTTTGGCACAGGAAAAATTTCTGCCGCTAGTTTCGCTGCTATCACTAAGTGACCAGAAAAATAAGAAACTATAGTAAAATTAAATTTAAAAGGCTTCGAAATGACCAAAGCCATTTTACTTAAATTTTAAGTGAAAATAAACAAATTCAAATTATCTTCTTCGCGTAATTTAAAATTCATCTGTGATTGGTCAGTTTGCAACCGTTCTCGATACCAGCGCTCAAGCGGTAGAAATTATTTCGGTGACGAACTTTTGACATTGATCTTTCTAGCTTGTAGCAGAATTAATTAACTTTAGTTCAATTATGTACAGGACATTAAAGACTAGTCTGTCACCAAATTATAACGCGAACATTCGCAGATCAATAATAATAACATCAATTTCATTCACCTCTAAATCAGTCGTCTTTAGTAGGAAGTTAGTGCACTGCAATAGCAGAGAATAGTAGCACTAGTACTGTATTAGTCAACCTCTCGAACAGAATATAGCAGCACTAGTACTGTATTAGTCAACCTCTCGAACAGAATATAGCAGCACTAGTACAGTATTAGTCAACCTCTCGAACAGAATATAGCAGCACTAGTACTGTATTAGTCAACCTCTCGAACAGAATATAGCAGCACTAGTACTGTATTAGTCAACCTCTCGAACAGAATATAGCAGCTCTAGTACTATATTAGTCAACCTCTCGAACAGAAGATAGCAGCACTAGTACTGTATTAGTCAACCTCTCGAACAGAATATAGCAGCACTAGTACTGTATTAGTCAACCTCTCGAACAGAATATAGCAGCACTAGTACTGTATTAGTCAACCTCTCGAACAGAATATAGCAGCACTAGTACTGTATTAGTCAACCTCTCGAACAGAATATAGCAGCACTAGTACTGCATTAGTCAACCTCTCGAACAGAATATAGCAGCACTAGTACTGTAATAGTCAACCTCTCGAACAGAAGATAGCAGCTCTAGTACTGTATTAAGTTTGCCATTTGCGTCGTCAGTAAAATTTAATATACACTGAGCTATAAAATACGAGACGTATTACATATTTAAGGTAATACACAACAATGTGTTTCTGTTCATATACCAGTCACGTATCATTCTCACATCTTTCCCCAGTAACGTTACTTTAAATTGCCGGCCATTTTCATGCACTTTCGTTAGTAACAACACCCTGATACTCGAGCTTTGTATAAAGAGTAGCATTCCTCTGTGAAAGACAGTCACGGCACCATGTTTAGTTAGAAAATACAGTTCTCATAGCTACGCTAAAACGGCTTCTGTACGTTAAGTTCGTATAAGGGTACGTAAAAAAGTTACAGAATAGGCTCCCTGGTTACTGTTGAAGTAACCGCGCCGCTCGTCGTGTTCTATCGTAACACTACAGTACTTTTATCCGACCAATAAGTTCTTAGTCAGTATGCCGTGGTATAAGGCGTCGAGTCATGTGCCGTTACACGCGAAAGGTAAAAGCTAATTTTCTCTGTCCTTCTCCCCTCTTACTCTACCCTCCCTCTTATTTTTTAAAACACTTTTCTTCATTCGCAGACAAGCTTTACTGACATATAAGGGAAGCTGAGTTGTACGTAGGAATTAAGTTAAATAAAATAAATACACACGTCGTTCAGTGTGGCAACTCATTGCAACAGAGAAATTTTCCAGAATTTTTCCTGATTGCACTGATAAAAACATAAAATTTCCCTAATTTTACTAGCGTGGAAAAAACCATACGGTAATTTTTTCCCCATATTTACCAAAAGACGTAAATATTTCAAGTCTTCAAGTCCTTTATAACACTGTTATGTTATCCAGCCAGTCACCTTGACAAAGAGTCAGCAGAAATAACAATAAATATGAAAATTAAGCATAGGACACTAGCCGTTACAGCATATAAGTCAACATTATAAATAGTTACACTATTGTTTGTATGGTTGGTAACGAATTATTGCTCGTAGTTACGTGTATTGTCTTGTTAGAATACAGCGTTTGTGAAAGAGCAACAAATGCCATCGACCTCTCTGTATTTTATATGCTTTAAAATATTTATTTATGATCTTACTGACATACCTACTGACTTAGTAATTTGACTTAACTAGCTAAAGCCCAAAGTGACGCAACCGGGCCGCTGAACTTCAACTGTCGTTAGGTTTTCGCCGCTTTGTTTGGAAGCGAGTTGTCCGTTGTGTAATAAATATGGGTTTCTGATAAACACATTCAAAAGTATTAGAAGTGACTGTTTATGAATATCATTGCTAATTTATGTTAAGCCATTAGTTCTCTATAAATTGCTGTGTTTTACGATCGCCAGCGTTAGTAACTGCAAATAGGAACAACATCCCCCTCCCCCCTTCCTGTATCCCACATTAAGAAAATGCGTTATTTACAGTTTCTGTTAAAAGCGTAGTCGTCCTACATGGCAATATGCTTACGGAACTTGAATTCTTGAATTGCGTGTGTCGTGTCGTGATGTTGTTAGTGGAGGATTTGAATTTCAAATTAATATACTACGCACGCATTTACGAGATTCGTAACGGGAATAGTGCGTATCAATTAGAGTCGATGCAGAGAAACCAGCGTTATAAGACGTTAACTCGCAGATATTTATAACTTAGTATTACTATTGATAATAGCATATATTCAGCGCCCGTGCATTTAATGAGTAGATATTGTAGGTAACATTTATCGGAGCAGTGTAATGTAAATGTAAACATTGCACAAGCCTATGTAAATGCAAGCATATGGCAATGTTTACGTTTACATGCGGCGGAAAGATATAAACTGGTAGAAAATAGAAATTAATCAGGGTTTTTTGAGTGCTCACTTTATCCCGAATCACTCATTCAAAAGGGTAATTTGGGGGAGGGGGAATACAATACTACTCACAACACTCCATTATTTTCCATCCTAAGACTTTTATGAAAGTTCAAAATGAACAAGGAAAGAAAACTCCCTGAAATTTCTCAGAAGGACCAAACATTCCCTTAAGTGTCCTGCTATTTCCAGGTGAACATAATTTTCCTGATCATTCCATTACTAAACAAAGAAACTAATGCTATTCATAATACATGGTACAACACAAACTGTAAGCGTTGTAAATTATTCGTATACGCGTCCTATTCGTTGTCGTTTCAGTTCCGAATAAACTTTATTTCGAGCTATACGAAAAATTTGACTCGAACTGAGAAATTATACGTGCCGGTGAGTTCCTCGTTACCCGCTTGTTCCAATGTTGTCAAAAGCACCCAAGTTTGCATCACCATGGCGGTGTAACATGTTTACTGGCTGAGTTAGTGCAGCCAGGTGTTTGTACGAAACCCCTAGGTAATTCGTAATGACTGGAGGGAAATTAATTAAGTGGTTCTCTAGAGCTGACGTAACGTAGGACGGAACGTGCTTCTGACCATAACAAACAAAACACTGTAGTGTCGCTGGACGCGTACGTAATAGTTTTTTGTAGAGTTTGATACATGTTTCACTGTAGTTAACGCTGCGACTGCTCAGAAACAAGACCTGCTTTTTAATCATAACTGAAACCAACTAACTCACCAAACTGAAACAAGTATCACTTAATAACGATGTTTCAGGCTAAAAGGTCTCCTATACAAAATAAATAAAAAAATGTTGTATTAAAAAATTGTAAATATTAATATTTAAATTTAAAAATTCGGGAAGTTTTAAAAAACACAATTTTTTTTTTTTGCTTTGTAGTTTCATATAGGAGAACTTGTAGTGTATAACATCATTATAGAGTGTGAATTATTTCGGTTTGGCAAGTTAGTTGTTTTTAGTTGTACATAAAACCGTAATATGCAAATTTTGACTTTGACAAGACATTATGCAAAAACATATGACAGGTTAAAAAATTTCATAAGAACAAAATTTATTCACAATTTATGCCTTGAAAAGTATAAAAAATATCTAGTAAAAATACAAAAATTAAAAAAAAACTTGAAAGAGCATGGATTGAGTGGCAATGTGGCAACATAACACAGCAATGGAGTTAGTCCCCTCTTGCGCTCCATATATATCTTACTTATCTAACTACTATCAGTTCTGACCTGCGTATTATTGGTCCAGGTTAAAATGTTGAGAAGTCCAAAGATGAGTCTATGTTTACTTGACGTAACATACAATAAATAATACGTTGAGCGCAAGAGGGGACTATCTTCGTGCAGTATTGCCACAATACGCACTTAAAATGTCGTACAACATTTTGCCACTGACATTTCAGTCTCCAATTTAGCCCAGGATTCGCGTGGTGTTGCTTATTAGTACATGCGTGAGTATTTCGCGTATTCATCTGGCAACAGCCTAGACTTCTCAGTTCTATACGTGTACCGGCTGAGGCCAAATATCCATTGGCTTCAAACAGTACAAACGTGTAGCACGTGATATTCCCACGACTTGATTAATTAATTATAACTGGCTTGCAGTCGTCAAATGTGTGTTAAAACCTCTCTCGTCTATCACAGAAGGAGGAGTGAAGTATACGTTATTGACGTTCAACCTGACCTAGAATCAATTCGCGAAATAATCGTGCCTCTACTTATTAGGCGTTTATATATATATATATGTATATATATATATATATATATATATATATATATATATATATAGAGAGAGAGAGAGAGAGAGAGAGAGAGAGAGCCAACTTTACAGTACTATCTGGAAATTTGCCCAAGTTTTCATATTCTAGTTTCGGCGCCCTGGAAAGACATCTACCGCCGTGGGATTTCGCTCTGTAAGCTGGGTCAAATTAGTTCCTCCGGTTCGAACGAGACGAGAACCCATCCGCCGCCTTCCCCCTCTTCCCACCTCCCCTTACCCACGACTTTCGTGCCTGACCGCGAAACCGCAGCCCTTCCCGCATCTGTTCCAGTTAAACAGGGAATTAAGGTCGTGGAGGGGGAAGCTCTCCGACTGAGGGCGGGGGTGTGAGTGGGGCCCGCCACAAATTAAAACAAGCGGCGAAACTTGGCGTTAATTCTTACCGTGAAGGGAGGGGGAGAAGGGTTTTTCGGGTGGCAGGCTTGACGAGGATTTGGAGAGGGGAGGGACGCAAGCACCGAGTCGCCTGCCGGAGCGCGAAATTAAGTGAATATTTTAATAAAGAGAGGCACAGCTGGGGCCAGCCATGGCGGCCGTCGTAAAACACGCGACTTGAGAGAGTTTGTGAGGTTTGAGGGTGTTGGCAAGAGGTAGGGGCGGAGCCAAGACCACGTGACCGCACATCTGCGTCAGCTGAGGTAAAACGCTCCCTGGTGAGAGTGCGAAGGGGGGGGGGGGTGCGTTGCCCAAGAAACTGGGCGTCGCCACATTCCCGTCTCAGGAGGGCATTTCCTCTCGGGAAACATCTCTGCCACTCTCCTCCATATGTTCTCGCACCAACTGTAATATTCGCCGTGTTCCAACTGCCGTACGTAGTTAGTTAAACTATTACGTGACGCCAATTTACTAAACCAAAAGTATGTCATACTTACAGTCTATGTATTTTGTATTCTCTATGGCAGCCAACCTACGTGAATACAAACCAATTCACAGAATTCCATATTGATCCACATTAAATTACCAAATACTAACAGATTTTGTAACGCAGTCAACAAAACAATGAAAGTAAAGGCCAGTTTACACCAAAAAAATAGCAGCAACAATGTTAATAACAAAATGTTAATAACAAAAGGAGTTATCAACAAAGGGCACATGGGTTCTATAATGTTACTAACAAAGTAGCCGCAACATTGTGGATAACAAATGTTGATCACAAATGTTGATAACATACTACAGAGTGTCGAGCAGAAAAGTTAATAACAATGTTAATA
>PNEQ01055669.1:0-28551 GCA_003012365.1 Medauroidea extradentata
TTGTTGTCGATCGACATAATACAGCTGAACAGAAATACTTATTTCGACCTTTGCCACAGACTGCAAGCGAACACATTAACATTTCTCACAGAAGCGTGCCTATATATTGTTACCAATGCACAAAATAAAAATTTCTTGCTGTTGGACAAAAAAGCATGCAGGTGTTTTGCAAAAATAAAAATTCTAAGAATACAAATCTTGACCAGTAACTACAGTAAAAAGTTCGTTATAAGAGACCAAAGCTTTTGATACTTTATTTTTCCAGAGGTTTAGAAACTGAGTTCAGATACGGAACGTCTGTGTGTGTAGGTGTGTGGGAGTGTGTGTGTGTGTGGGGGGGATGAGACAAGGGGTCAGAATGTTAGAAAAAAAGTTTAAGTTCATTTTGAGCACTTGGGAAAGTGTATTATTGCGGATGGTGTAACCACTGACATCATTCCAAAGCCCATATCTCAAAAACCATGCATCCTACGAAAAAAATTGTTATAGCCAATTTTGTAGAAAATATTACGTAGAACATTTTATGTCAGAACGTATTTTGCGATAAAACTTACCAAAATCGATAAAAAAGCGAAAAACCCGTTTTGGCCACCATTTTTCCAATATGGCGGCCTAAGCTCCAGTCGGATTTGTCAGGACTTTCAGTATGTTGAAGAGGAAGGTCGAATACCTATGTCTGCCAAAATTCAGCTTATTATGAATTTTTTCCGCTATAATACGAAAATTGATTTAAAGTCACTGGACTATATAA
This sequence comes from Medauroidea extradentata, assembly GCA_003012365.1. Lineage (NCBI taxonomy): Eukaryota > Metazoa > Arthropoda > Insecta > Phasmatodea > Phasmatidae > Medauroidea > Medauroidea extradentata. Next base: position 752 of record PNEQ01055669.1, read on the forward strand.
TAATTAAATTAAAAATAGTAAACAAATGGAGGCATAGTAGCATGCGAGTTTGAGCAAAATTGTTAGTAAACTGAATATACTTTGGTTTAGAAGTGCAATAAACTGTACAATTTATCGAATATATCTCAGTCAAAAACAAAGATATAAGGGTTGCCTGTTTGGAAGTAATATATATCTCTCTCTCTGTCTGCTAGCTACTGATGGATTTTCTCTGACGTAGGATATAACACACAAGACAGAGTTACAAGTTTGTATAATACTTCTTAGCACATGTAATGCGCGATGATTTTATTGTACAGCAGTATAAATAGAACTGATATTATAGTAACACATTACACAATTTTTTCTTCTCAGAATTTTGTAAGAGAGGAAAATAAAATAAATCAATATGGCCACTGATGTCGAGCCTTAAGGGTGTGTTTGTGGATAAATAAATGCTGAAAACATCAATTGATTTCAAGGTTTTACGAAATCAATATGGATAAAATACTTAATGATAATCCTAGATAATCGTGTTTGCCAACTTTATGAGTAAATATTTATCTAGAATTAATAATTTGTAATGCGTGATCTCTTGCATCGCAATTAAATGCACTAGGTATCGGCGTCAGAGATTGTGCTTCAGAAGTTCGTAACACTGGAAACACTTTTGTTTGAAACGTTGGCTAAAATTATTGTCTAGGCTTACTATTGCTCGATTTTCGCAAATTGACTTCAAGAAACCTACAGTAATATATTAATTATTTTAGCATTGAATTATGTATGACAACCTCTTAAGAGGAATACAAGTGAACCATTGCATGTTAGCTGAGTAACACGCGTGTAGAGGATACATTACATACGTCAGTCTGCGGCGCTCCTATAGCTCCACTGATATTGTGGGTCTCTGCGACGTGAACTTCATTCTTAAGAGTAATACCTATAAATCCAACACCCACTAACGATCCTCACATGAGGACAACTATTAGGTGCTACTCGATAAATGAACTTGCAACTTTTTTTTTTCATTAAAGCAATCAAGTATCCAGAACATTGTACTAACTAATCAATTTAACCAATCAAAAGTTTTAACAAATAAGTGTGCGCCGCAACTGCGAGCGTCTTCAACCTTAAACGTAGAGGTGACATCACAATGCATTAGCTTGATGGCGAGACTTTTAGCGCTTCAACAATTTTCACAGCACATGCATAAAACAAAGGTGGACCCCTAAGGTTGTTTGTTACTGGCGAGATGAGAAATTTCACAGTAAAAACAACATTGAGGATTCGATCCCCGGCTCAGAATAACCTAACTTACTCTCTCCTTCTCTCTCTCTTTCTCTCTCTCTCTCTAGACGAATATGGAAGGCTAACATCGGTTATGAACGATAGTTCGCACAGCTACTTACCTTGTTGTATGATGTCGGGGAGGCAGCCATTTTTCCTGAAACTATGTTAATATGCTTTCTTAAGTTGTTGAGTAAATATGAAACGTTAAATCCAACTATTTAAGTATAATTCTTTCCCATGGTAGTATAGTTAAGGCATACGGGTGAGAGTGATGCACAGGATAATCATGATATCACCTGAATGTGTGGGATATCAAAATAACGCAGAGTGTTTTTGTAGTAATATATATATACATATATATTCTATTCATAGGACATTAAGGTAACTGTCATGGTGGACATATTTAAAACCCTGTAAGGGAATGGTGTGACAAAGCACATGCGCGCTTGTCTCTCTCTCTCTCTAGGCTGAAGTTAATGAAATTATGTGCAGTCATTGTGGCGACTGCTCTCCTATATGGGATACTAAGTGATGGACCTATCATTTAAAGATGTAGTAAATAAGTTAAAATATGTACTGTTTACATACATACATTTTTAACCGAATCTGCTGTAAGATTTACGTACCTAACAAAAATGAATGCAAAGAAACTTTCATTTTCACTATTTTCGGTTGCTGGAAATAAGATTTACTGGGTAGTATTGAATCCGAAATGAGTATACAAATGTGTGACGTATTTCTAAAGCAATTCCAACTCAGATAACACCTATGCATGTTGAACAGTTTTCGCATTTCATAATGTAATATTACGTTAAAGGTGTATTGTACACATCTATACATTTAACAAGATTTTGCATCATGTGCATATATAACTATACAGAAGCACAAAAACTGCGATTTAGTTAATTTTTCTGGTGTATATAGACTGTCATATTATAAACATAATACTTAATATATGCATTTAAAGTGCTGTTTAAAAATGGTAAGTAACATGGATTGAAGTTACAGATTGGCAACTGACAATATTAGGGTAGCAGTTAGAGAGCTTGCCATCCTCAAAAGCGATCCAGGTTCGTTTACCGTCTGGGTTGATGACAATTTTTTCGCATATAGGAGTTTCGAAGTTGGTTGATGGGGTTTCTCGGTGTACTCTCGTTTCCCTCGCACTTTTATTTTGTCGCTACTTCATCGTCGGTTCTTACATTGTCATCCAGCTTTTACATAGTTTTGAGTTTGGGGTGTGATCCTCCTGTACTTTAATATTTATTTACCAATGTCAGAATATACTCATGAGTCTACCTAACACTGCTAATATTGAAAATGAAGGTGTACTGTTTATGTCTATAATCGTTTTTAATGAACTTCAGGATATTTTTTGTGTCTAAAAATGTGTGCAAAACACCTATTTTTGTGATTTTCTTTATTTATTTGTACCAGGTGCAGGAATGTAAGTCGTACAATTCAGTAGAAGTTCTGAAATAAGTATACACGTTAAACTTATTGTGAAAGTTAATCCTATCCCTCATGCACATTGAGTCATTTTGAATTATTCTTGTAAGGGTTGAAGCTCTCCATTGTGTTCAACGTTTGGGGTTGCTCCTACCTTTATGCAATCATGTCATTCTGCATAAAGTATGACAAGGTACTGCTGCATATCTCTAGCCTTTTTTCACCAAGGTGAACGGCGTTCGATTCCCAGTGAGGTCGAACTCCAGATATTCGTATGTGGAAGATGCGGTAGAGTGTGATGTTGAATGGTGGGTTTTCTCGTGGGTTTCCTGCATTTCTCAATCCCTCTCTTTTTCATTGCTTGTCTTCACTTGATGGTCAAGATCAGTGTTTTTTTAGATGTTCAGTTGGAATTCTGTTCTCGGATATACTAACCAAAGGTGTTTATTTACAGGTGTGTGTGTGAGAGAGAGAGAGAGAGGAGCGAGAGAGAGAATCTGTAACAATCCTAAGCTGTGCACGTGTGTGTATATATATATATATATATATATATATATATATATATACACATATATATATAATTTAAACCAAGATTTTCATATTAAAATATAGGAAAAATGGAGTATAAAAACTGTGAAATTTCATTTCTGTTATAGTTTTCGAATAAACTAATAACTTTTGACGCTCTGTATAATGCTCGGTGCGCATGGTATTCAGAGACCTTGCGTAGGTAATGTATATAATTTATTCGTACATATTTTGTTGAAAAGTTAAACAACAGTATAAAAAGCTACTCTGTTAGTATTGTATGTTAGTTAGGTACTATAGTTTAACTAGTTTTGTCGATATTAGTTTAACCTGAAGTGATATTTTCATACTTTTACATTGTAGTAGTGTGTTCGTGTTTTATATTTTAATAATACAATTTATTTTCTGCAGTAGGCTGTGGTGTGTTATTTACAGACAAGTAATTCCTTTTATTAGTGAATACACCTTGCAAGGTTGTATAACATGCTAGTAAAACGAATAAGTTTATTACAAATGATTTCAATGCTTGTTTATTTAACATGATAATAGTTAGTTTTATAGAAGATGTAGCAGTACTATTCTTATTAAACCTTGCTGGCAGAGCAGTATCTGTATTCCTAGCTAGCTGGTTAGCTAGTCGCACACACACGTGTTGTAAGATGAGGAGGATTGTTTGTTTAGGCTTGTGAGGATGACAGTTTAGATTAATTACCATAAGTCCAATTTGTTGACGGGCGTGTCTAATGAACTGCAGAATCCATTAATTATGACTGCGGTGGGTTTCTGTAACACAAACAAGGGATCCTCAGGCATGGTGACAGAGAAAATACAGCCCTCTCTTTCTAGAACACATGTTCTGAAGGGGATGTCAGAGTGAACATGGTTTCTTGTATATGTATATATGTATGCGCGTATGCGTGTAGGAGGTTCAAAGTTGGTTGAGAAATATAGATCGGTAGAGTTTCTCGGGAGTATCTGACACCTCTGCAATGTAGGAGTTAAGTTCATAGTTATGTTATTACTGATTGCGGGTAAGTTAATTTACATTCTCGCCTTCTCATGTCATGCCTTAAGTAAACAAATGTCGTCTGACATAAAATCTGTACTTTTAAAGCTGTTTCCAGATATACTCTCTTACTAATATTAGTGTTTAGATAATATTCACTGTGCGGCCATGTCTTTGTTCCCTGTAAACTTTAAATTAAACCTGTTGGAAATATTATGCCTCATAAATGTTTGCTACTCCAACTGTCGTGGTTCAGACTGATGTGATGTTCAAACACTTGTCTAACTTTATATTCCTACCACGAATACTAGTGTATAACAGGAGTGTGTTCAGTTGTGGTTGTCTGAGTGACCACCGCGAGAGTACATCTACATGTTGACTGAGTATATGGTTATACTGTGATTACAAGGTGGTTGCTATCACAAGTCTACATTTCTGTATAATGTGTACCTACATATACACCTGAAGTTATTGTTAGCATGAATGTGAGGTGATAACTGTGTGTCTGGTTGCTGGAATTATATTTAATATTTATGTATATGTAGTATTGTATGGTTTGTGAGATAGGCATGGTTTGTGTGTGTTGCAAGCTAGTGTATGTAGGTATGAATGTATGTATGTGATCTATAAAAAAGTATAGTGAATATATTTTATATAATGTAAAGAGGTAATTACTGTGAAGTTAATGTAAAATGTGCACGAGAAATACTTACCTCGGAAGACAGCATCCAAATGACAACAAGTCCATGTGTAGTGGGGATATACACTGTTGACCGAGTAGGATGGGGGGAGTGTTTTATACTAGTGATTCCTCCAGCCAGCCTCAATGGAGCTTCGGAAGTCGAGAGGACAGGACGTCACTAGAGGTCAGGCTGCAGGGGAGGGGGGAGAGTGGTAGGCAGGAGGGGGTATGCTTAAACTTGTGTAATATCAAGTTTAGGCTTCAGGATATGTTAGGGGAGAGGGGTGGACTATACTTTTAGGTAGAGAGAGTGTGTAGGATAGGCTGAAAGGGGTATGTCATAATTATATGGAGGGAATAAGGATCGACTGTAGGAGGTATGCTACAAAGTAATGGATGGGGGTACAAGGATGGAGGGGTGGTACAAGGGTATGCTATATGGATGGAAGGGGTATGTCATAAGGTAGGGAGGGGTAATACAGGGCAGAGGGTATGCTATAGGGTAGAGGGAGGGGGTATGAGAAGCTACAGTGGTTGTGCATTAATGCAGGAGAGGCTAGAATAGTATGCTATAACGTAAAGAGGAAGGGAGGGCTAGGAGAATCTACATGGGTATGCTTTAATGCAGTGGTATGCTATAAGGGTGGGCTGCAAGGGAGGGAGAGGCTAAAGAGGTATGCTATAAGGTTGGAGGTATGTTGTAAGGACAGGCAGGGGTATGGTTTATTGCAGGAGAGGCTAGAAGAGTTTGTTAAAAGGTAGAGGGAGGAGGTAGGAGAGGCTACATGGGTTATGCCTTAATGCAGGGGGTATGCTATAAGACAGGGGTATGCTATAAGGACAGGAAAGGCTACAGGGGTATGCTTTAATGCAGGGGGTATAAAATAAGCCCAAACTATGCTATAAGGACAGGATAGGTTACAGGAGTAAGACAGCAGGGTATGATATAAGAATGGGTTATGCTATAAGGACAGGAGAGGCTATAGGGGTAGGTCAGACAGGGGTATGCTATAAGACAGGGGTATATTTTAATGGCAGGAGAGGCTACAGGGGTATGCTTTAATGCAGGGGGTAAGCTATAAGACTGGGCTATGCTATAATTACAGGAGAGGCTACAGGGGTAGGACAGGCAGTGGTATGATATATGACAGGGCTATGCTATAATGACAGGAGAGGCTACAGTGGTATACTATAAGGGTAGGGTGTAGGGGAGGGGGAACAACTTGTACCAAAAGGGTCCATTATCCTAATTTCCCCTCACTTCCCCACCTGTCCCCTCCTAGGGACGGAGCTTTAGCTCTCAGCCAATCACATGCCTCATGGCACTTAGGTGCTATTCGTACCAAAAGACCCCTACGACCAATCCCAGCCAAGGGCACACTCTCCTAATGAGCCTCTGGGCCAATCAGAGCCCTTACTTCTTGAGTTAACCAAATGCAGGTTAGGCAGGTTTTGCTCCCAGTTGAGGGGTCCCTACTATTATTTTGATTTTATGCCCTGTAGGTAAAAAGTAGTTATTCGTTTTGTTTTAAATTTATTTATAGCGATTAATCGTTATTGACACAGATTTTTTGTTTAGATGGCTGTAAATAAATTTGGTTAGACTTATTTGTTTTCTTTCTTTTATCAAAGACCTCCATCCCCGAACGTTCCTATCCCCAACTTGCAATGGTATGTATATATCTGTACCTCGAGGCATAAGAAACTATATCAACTTTTATCGAAATGCACTTTTTACCATAAACGTGACCACAGTTTTAAGTACTGTGTATTGGTATACAACATAAAGTCACTGTTATGTCAAGAAACTGGTTTTAACTCTAAACTGCTTGAGTCACCAGTGAATCAAGCTGTTCAAAACTGCTCTCCTGAAAAATATAATTTTTGTGACATACTGTCTTATTCCTCCGAGGTACAGATATATATGTGTATATATATATATACATATATACATAGTTTATGTGTGACCATATACCTGTGCGTGCAGATTATTATCTGGAATAAAATAAATATTGTAAAAGGCAGCAGTGTAACCAAAAACTGTAAGAAGAAAAAAGAAAAACTTTCCTGAATAAAGGAAGAAACTAAAATTGTGCAGTGAAAACAAGAAATGATATTTAAACGAACGTATACTCTCGTGGTGAAAGAGCACACAGACCAAATTTCTACAAAGAATCATAAGTGACAAAATATGTTAAATATTAGTGCAGTGACCTATGCAAACTAACACTCAAAACATGACTGATTTAAAATTTCCTACATGAAATAATACTTAATTTATTTAAAAATGTATTTTAAAACATATAGTAAAGTTAAGCAACTGCAATTTGCTCAGTAAGTCTCGGAGAGAAATATAAGTATTTATACAGAATTCCTTGTGAGAATTAAAAAAAAAAATCATTTATGTGATTTTTACCTCAAGCTGAATCTAGTCCAAATTCAAGCAAAATCTGCAAAGTATTCAATGAAATCTCAATGCGGACGATGAAACAAAGTCTCCACTACACGCTTCTTAAGTAAGTGTCGTACTTTACTCCAGTTCTTTGGTAGGAGGACGAAAAATCTGCAACTCTCAGCTGCTGCAGTTTAATCCTTACCCCATACTTTAGAACGAACTGCGGTGTCAAAATACATCGGTGTCGATCAACTTACACTCCGACCTCGTCTTGGGACCTCGCGTCATATCCTTCTCTCAAGTTTCCTACAGTGTTCCATAAAGCCGCAAATTTCCTAACGTACGATGTTGATTCCATGTAGAAAACAGACTTTTTGCCCTGCTAGATTGATAAAAAATCATATTTCTGTGAATTCACTTGCATAGACAAATTTTACATGACTGAATAATTTTGTAAAGTCTCTGTAAGAACCCTACGCTCTAGTTAGCCGAATCATTATAAAATTTAAAGAAATTATACTTTCACCAGATTAAATAAAATGAAATTACATTAACTCAACAAAAAATATACATAAATAAACTGTCTGTGTGTAAGGTTCTTATTGATAAGTGATAGCTGTCTTTATACAATATGATACAATAAGAACACAAATGAACTGTAACATGACAAGAAATTTTGGTTTTAAAAATTTACTGGAGCATTTATTTATGACAGAAGCATACCAACTAATATTTCTGCTAATTAAAGAATAGCCACTTAAAGGACGTGAGATATATGGAAGAGCAAATAAAAAACCATTGAGATATCACAAACACTGTAGTTTATGATTTCGATGCATGTAGACTATTATGTCGTTTGAATTGTTTTTCACACATTTCTACAACCTACATTTCAAAATTAGTTGTTTCAAACAAACACAGTAAATATATTAGGAACTTGTAAGTATTTGCATCCTTTTTTTTCTATACATAATATGTTATTTCATTTTAACAGTCGTATCTCTAATATACGGTATTGGTTAGTCTGCAGTATAATTTTGTTTCGTCTTAGGTTTGTTATTACATGGTGTAGATAAAGGAAGTATATTCAGATATAGGTCTTGCCATTCGTTTAAAAACAGTAGAACCTCATATAGAGTCGATGGGACAGTAACCGAGATACAAACCAAAAAGTGTATCTAATTCTGGTGATACGCCTACTTCATGTAGGGAACAAGAGCATAATACTCGATAAGGATGCAAGGGCGAGTGGGCAAGGGTTCAGTAGAATTTAGATACAGCCTTGGTGGAGCTCTGGACTGGAACCATGAGTAAGCTTTCCTCATGCTGTGCTTTCCAAACAGGTTGGTGATAACGGTACAGCGCATTATGTTAACTACCTGCTGGTAAGGGGAGGATGAGTGGTGTGAGGGATGGCTGGGGTTCTTGCTGACACATTCTCCTGAAAACTTTCATTCGGTAGACAATATTTGCCACGAGTGATTGAAACGACGCAAAATATCCGGCCCTTAAAAGCATTACCTATCTCGGAACTCTGGCGCGAGCGAAGATTGGAATGTCAATTTACGTTCTGTGTTGTTCATCTCGATAGGACCACATTGTTACTGAATCTTATACAGCGTTTTAAATACCCTCGAAATAATTATTGCCATTTACTTTAATATCGACAAACACTCGATAAGATCTTCTCATAATTATGCCTTTCATTTTTTGTTCTTGTAGTAACAAGCTCCCCTCCACAATGCAAAAATAACGTTTCCTACCAAAGCAATATAATTAAAAATGACTCAACACAGCCGAATTTAACTTCAATTGTAAATTCATTTTATCCTCAGATATGTAGCAATGGTTACACAATTAGGTCAGTGAAAGATCTGTGTCATTGTTCGGTGCACTGATGTGCCTGAATTGTGTGTGTACATGATCAGCAGATTTTGAGATATTATAGTTCCATGAGATCGTTATTAGCTACACTGGGATAAATCAAAGCAATTTTGTTATTGTATAGTTTCTTGACATTGGTTAATATCTGTGGACTTATAATATGTGTTTTCTTCCCGCTAATTTTAACACTTTGGAATACTTTCTTTAAAATCTAGTTCCCTAACAGACTGGAAACGTACTTGAAGCACATAAATTGTCGCATTAATGAAAGAAGACGCCTTCAAGTTTCTAAAATATAGGGTTTTATCGTTGCTGACCTAAAGATGAACTTTCAAAATACCTGCGTAACAAAATAACGGCCAGAAATGTACTGAAAAATCAAACATGAAATGTGAACCTCTAAGTGTTCACCCCAATCTGTTCCGCTACTATCTAGACCAGTGTCATGAAGCCATGTTGGTGGAATTTTGTTTACATTTTAATGTGCTTTCCAATCAACTAATCATTATTTACTGTTTCAGTAATCGTTATAACGAATTTTAAGCTACGGGCTACCTTCTGAACCACGTAAAATGAGTTATCTTTAAGGTTACATAAAAGCATTTCTTCACCGAGTCATTTCTAAATTAATCGTCTTGTTTTGCCTGTTATATGTATATGTAAGGGTTGGTTTTGGGTAAGAGGTTAGTGTAGGTTCAAGATATAGGTTGGTGAAGGGGTAGGGCATAGTAGTATGGAAGTGGGTGGTAGGAGGCTGGTAACAGAGGGAGATGTAACCGGTTCTCAAAGATGGGTGGGGGTGGTGTTAAACTGAAAGATTACACAAAAACAACTCACAGGGTATTACAGTAATTTTAAAACATAGTCAGAATTAGAACACTTTTTAAGGAAAATTTTGTTTGCAAATATTTTAACAACATTAAATTCTCAACAATTTAGGCCATGTTGCAGCTAAGTATAATTGTTCCAAGCATACAAAACTTTAAAAAAATTTTAATATATTCATAAAAGTGAACGATTTTAGTTTTTATCGAGTTTGGAGTCAAATAAAGGGAAATCATCCCATCCTACTAGGGAAGTGATGTTGAAACAATATGTAGATATTTTATTTAGCTTTATTTTAAGCACTTAACGGTGCCTGTAGAACTACTAATTTCCCACTATGTGGAAAAATATAAAAATTTAAATTTTCATTTTACTAGCAAAATGGTAATAATACCAGTGTTGATTTGTGAGAATTTTAATGAGCAAAACAATATATTACTATTTTTATAAGGAAAGAACCGTTTAAATAATGAATCAATTTGATTAAATATGACATTAATAGTAGTACTTGTAGTAAAAAAGTGCGATTTCAACATTTTGTCCGAATTGAAGGCTATTGTACCTAATCGTCATGCCACATTGCTGTTTGTCCCTCCGTCTGCATTTCTACAGAGAGTGGAATGTACAGGTCATTTTCGTCATCTGTCTTGTCACCAATCTGGATGACAGGAACATTTTGGAATTATTTGTCCACAAAATTTGCACAGCAGAGCACATAAGCCCTGCTTTGTGGCAAGTGGAGCCCCCAGCGCACTATTCTTATAAATTCGAGACGTATTTGTGGATCCGATTCCCTTTTTTAATGATTTGAGTTAACCGCTGCTGATATCTCTTTCAACCTCAATCAAAAGCTTCTTTTACCACCCCAACCACTTATACATTTGTTGGTAGGTGCGATAGGCACAAAACCTGGCAACATTTTATGTTAGGGTAAGCGAGCTAAGTTAACATTTGCATGATCTGCTGCCTTGTCGTGAAGTCGGTATCGTAGACCACGTAGAGAGTTGTGGATGTCTTCCCTCATACAGAGTCACTAGTCACTTCTCTCTAGCTCTGGCGATATCCTCGTGTCTGGCATCTAGTCGTAGACAAACTGTAGCTAAATCTACCAGATTGTGATCCTTTCAGGGAAGGCTTAATAATTTGGTTTTCCCTGGCAGACAAGGGCAGAAATGATGTCGGACCCATTGAATGCGAGTGAACAAAAGTTCTACTCCAGAGCAGAATCCCAACTCTTCTCGATTGAAAGAAACGGTGGAAAACTGTGTGCAGACTGACTCACTTCTGCCACTTTTCTGGAAGTAGACATTATCGATGGTCGAGCCTAGACCACTCTCCAATTATCAGTACGATCTGAAGGGATGTATTTTAGTCGAGTGTGGTTATCACAATATCAATATCTGCATCTTCTAAAATAATTTTAGACTCCATCGCCTGATTTTCACATTCACGAATTTGTCTGTACCGAGGTACCTGAAAATGCAACTTCTTCATCTTAATACGTAGACGCATTGTCCTGTATAAACCCAGAAAGTGTTTTGCTGACGCCATATTTTGTATAAATTATGACATTACGACAACTAGGCAATAGGCCGTGTTGAGTTCTAGGCACTATAGGATACAGTTCACTTAGTAGGAGCATTCTTGTTTACTTACATACATTGGGGTTAAAATATTGGAACTACTTTACACAATCGCAAGTTAATATTCGTGATTTTATTATATCAGTCACCAGTGTCTGAAAAAATAAATTGGATTAGTGCAAAAAGTCATCCAACCATTGATGCAACCTAAAAATTGGCTTACAAAGTTTACGAAGAATACTATGGAGAATACTCACGTTAGGTTCTTACACGAGATAGAATACTTTTTCTTAACTTTGGTTGTTTGTCACAATGTTTTAGTTGAAATAATCTTAAAGTTATTGCATTTCGTTTATATGAATTAAATACATTTGATGCAATTCCTTTTCCAAAGTTTTTTCTCTTTGTTCAGTAAAATTTCCGCAAATCATCATGGGAATTACTTATATTCTTTTCTTGTAAAATGTGATTTTCCAATTTTTTTTATTTTTACACATAATGAGACCACTAATTGTTCTACAGGTATAATTCTGTACTATAATTTAAGCTAAAGTTATTTCTCATGACTTTGCTAGTAGGGTAAGCAGTTTTCGCTTTATTTGGCCCAAAAAATCGACCAAAACCAAAAGTTTTCACTTTTATTGAAACCATTTCAATCATTTAAAGATTTGAATCTCGGGAACTTGTATATTAATAGAGCTGCAAACTTGAATTTACATTACAGGTACTGGTCCTAATAACATATAAAAAAATTTAAAAGTATGAAGTTATAACTAGATATTTTTACTACTACCTCTCTTTCCATGTCAACGAAAATAATTGAATGACAAAATCATTGGTTAAGATGTTTCATGTTCATGGTGTGACACGTGATTCGTAGTATTTGGGTTAACGTTTCACGTAACTAAATCCACAACAAGACGCTGCATATTATTTTCAAAACAAAAATTCTGAACTTTTCGAAACAATAAATTTTTGTTTCATCTGTAACTGTTTGCGGTTGCCACATTTCAATTAGTCAGTTTTTGTACAGCCGGAAATTAATATGTTTAAAGCATTAAAATATATTAGCATTTATAAGACATGATAAAGGCCCTCTCTTCGACTGTCGGTGAGCACACGACTTAAACATGGCAAACAGCTTCCTACCTTTTCCACCTTCACTTGACCACTAGGCCAGTCAAGCCGTATTTTAAAAAACTGTACATAAATTTAAATGAAATACAATTTGATGATAAACTTTGACATTACTTAATAGTGCATAAACGGTGGTACAGCGATCGACCGTAACGACACTTGACAGTAGGCCTTTAAACCACGCCTTAGTATTTGCTATGGCCAACAGAAAGCTAGCTGGTTCTTCATATTTAGATTTTGTTGGTGAATAACATAATTCTTTCACTCCAGAAGAAGAGGAATAAATTCTACCTTTTTTTGACCAACAGAACTGAATATGCTAGGCCCACACCTCTATTGCTAAAGCCTTTTATCTAGAAGTAAAATGGCCTAAGGAATATTAGCGTCAATACCTCGTACGTGTCAGAATACCCTACGTGCCAGGCGATTCAGCGCGACAGTTGACCGTACGTGCACCAGAAACGTGGAAAAGAGGCCTAAGTGTATACGGTAAATGTTTGTTGTTGCCTAACTTGGCAAGTGTTTGAAGTAGTAATCCAGTGCTCCCCGAGTTTCGCTTTTATATTTTTTTAATTAACGTAGTTTTATACGACAGGATTCACGGACTTCATAAAAATTACTTTTTAATACTTTTCTTAATATTACTATACCTGTTATTACGAAAGAATGGCTTTTGTGCTGGTTTGTTATCAGATTTGGGGAGATGTTAAAAAATATGATAGATGGCAAAATGTTGTCTCTCAGTGAATATATGTTTGCATTGTTTGTTAATTTTCATTGACTATACTGATGCTGTTGCTTTAAATATTTAATATGAGTTTTAAACATATGTTCAGCATAATAATACTTCGCGCAGACATTAAGTGTTCTAAAAGCCTTCGTATGCATCATAAATAATATGTTTATCGCTATGCTTATAATTTGACAGTGTATTAACTTAGCATTGTTCATATATTATAATATAATTAATTTTATAAACAATGTTAAGCAGCAGATAAACCAACATCAGCTTTCAGGTCTTTGCTACAAATCGGGCTGCAAAGTCAGAACTTTTTAACTTGTGCTTTATTTTACCTTACGTAATGGAGTAGTAATTATGTACCCTATAGTGTGTGTGTGTATGTTTTATTTAACCAGCTGTGACTAAAATAATCCTTCAAACAATGTTATTCTATGAAAGAAACCTACTACCTCTGCAAAAAAAAAAATTGTGTACAAAGCATTCACTTAAATTTTAGTTATACCAAAATAATTTCTAGAAATCGTTGTGCATGGTCTGCACAAGACAAATATGCAAAATACTTTTGGCTCTTATTTTATAAAATTCATTTTAATTTATCAGTTCCTTAGTTTTCAGATTAATTTTGTTCAGCAGATATCCTTTTATACATAGGTCGCATTTTTTATACCATTTAGTCTTATACAATCATATTAAAGGGAAAAATTTGTTATAAATGTGCTAAAAAATTGGTCAGTTATCTTAATCTCTTTTATATGTCTACATAAAAATGTGTTGTAGCAGTCTATGTCGCATTCGTACACTGATCATTACAAATATATGTATATATAATGATCAGTGTACGAATGCAACATGTGTGTATATATATAATGATCAGTGTACGAATGCAACATGTGTGTAAATATATAATATTTATTACATGTGTGTACGTGTGTGTCCTAACGGGAGTAAGGGAAGTATTAGCCTTCTAAAAATTAAGTTAATAATGTATTGTCACTTTATCTATAAAGTGAATATGGCAGGAATAAAACATCACTAAACACTGAATATACAACATAAAATTTCATTTCTTTGAAGGAATACTTGGTATTGAAATGTTAATGCACTGTTAAGTAGTGTAGTTGTTTATTACCAAATTTTATTTTATTTTTATACTACAAAATTTTATTTTACTTAAATATGTTAGTAGATTGTTTATGTTCCTCCGAGCACAACAGGGTCTAGGGTCCGGATTCTCAGATTCGCATCCGCCAACTTGTATGTCACCGCCGCCATATTGGATTACATCACCCAGGCGCCATTTTGTTTCTGGCCGCCATCTTGTTTCCGGTAGCCATTTTGTATTATGTCACTTTCAAAATTTTCCAAAATTTCCCAAAATTAATAAATTTCTAAAAATAATTTTGGATCCATCCGCCATCTTGGAATGAATTCCCCCACCCCACCTAATTTTCAAGTCATTTGTTCAAATGTACTGGAGGCCGCCATCTTTAATGTTACAATTCCCGCCAATTTTCAACATTCATTTGTTTACATGTTCTAGAGGCCGCCATATTTAAGTATCATTATCTCCTGCTCTCTCATTCCACTCGTAATTATTCCTGTTCTCATTCCATCTAATCGTCTGCTGTAGGCAGCCATCTTGGTCGCCATCTTGGTACACCATATCTGTCATCTTGGTATGTCAAATCAGCCATCTTGTTTTTTTTCTCCTGCTCTCTAATTCCACTTATATATTCCTCCTGCTCTCTCATTCCAATCATACATTCCTCCTGCTCTCTCATTGATTAGTTCCCCAGCTACAACTGTCATGTCCCATTCCTCCTTCTCCCCTCCCTTAACTCCCCACCCACCATCCTCTTCCTGCTTCCTATTGTACATTACCTTGGTAAGGGGTGTCGTAGTCGGCAGCCATCTTTGTTTCCTATTTACTCACTTGATTAGATTCCACCAGGTGACATGTGTTTAAGGACGACATGGAATGTACCATACACAGGATTCTCGCCCCAATAATCACTATTATTTTTTATGCTTACAAATAGGCAGTATAAAACTTCGTTGCTGTATCACCGACATCATGATATTCATTCTCAATTATTGCATATTTTAAAACATTTTATAGTTATTATATTGTTATTGCATTCTATGTAATCACTTATTAAGTGTACAAGGACTGGTACAGCTGATGGTCTTTAAGAAAAGTTATGACAGGCGAATAATGTCTCTCAACACACACAATTTTAAGTTTAAAAAATTTATTTAAAAACCAACAACACTACATACACAACACAATAAAAGACTATATACACAATATTTATACTATATTCACTGTACAATATAATTCTTGAGATGACTAGGCAGGTCCTCGCCCCACCAATGTCTGGAGGAGAAGAGTTTACTCTTGGAAGCGAGCGGTGGTGGTGTGGAGGATCTCCGCCATGACGTGCTGAGCCTGTAGCTGGTGATAAAGCTCCAGGATTTCCTCATGCAGGCCCCTCATCTTCCGCCTCTTCTTCCTGTTCACTATCAGTGTACACTTCGTCCAGGTCCTTGGTCCACACACGACGGATGAGCCCATTGTTGAACACAGAACGTACTCACTGCCTTCATCCTCAAGGGGTAGAACCTCGACCTTGGAGATATCGGTCATGGTAGCCCTGCAGTGTTGTCCTCTTCATCACTCCACAGAAGTGGTGGAGATGGATACTCTGGTGTAGCTGATCTACGAAGTGACGACCTGCTTCGGTCGCACCCAATAAAAATGTGTGGTGTTGCTGTAGTAAATGCCTCCTTATAAGTTGAATTATATAATAAAATGCTTCGGCGTCTTCCTCTAGCAAGACACGAAACACTTCCTTCTCACTCGACAAGACAATATGAACTGGCAGAGATGTAAACGTGCACTAGACTCCCTGTACGTATATCATCTCTTCGCACGTCAGACAGGTCTCTACGCGCACAGAGCATGACTTGACCAGGTCTGCGGTTGCACACAGGACAGTCCAGCGCCTCGCGAGGGAGAGATGACGAAACTGCTCGCCTTACTCCGACCAGCTCATCGCCTCGAGTTTCAACACGCTGAGAGTACATGTGCGCAATCATCTCAGACTGACATCCAGGCACCCCAGTAGCAGATTTATACCATTACCAGTAAAAGAACTTTTGCTTTTAAATAATAACAGAAATTTAGTTTTAAACAATTATATTTATTTATTCCTTCATACATAATTCACTTTATTTATACATATTGTCTGACTGGTGAATCCAACTGTCATGGCTTGCATCGAACCCTAGCTATCGCACAAGAACTTTATTTCCTTTCTTCTGCAATACCTTCTCGGCCAAATACATGTTTGGATACTTGGTAACTTGAATTTCTTCGCTGTATAAGCCTCCTCGAATAGCAGTGCCTTCCACAACTTCTAGGTAGTAGGTCCTTGGTTCGTAGTGACTAATCTTGACCACTTTAAATATTTCAGCGCTCCAGTTTGGTGTGTAGCCTTTAGTAAATGTTCCCTTCACTAGCAATATCCTTACATAGTCTCCAACCTACACTTTATGCATGTGGAGGTCTAGTTTCTTCTTATTTTTATAAACGGTGTGCAGTAAAGAGTTGTCCTTAACATCCATATGCTTCATGTTCGTGGTCCGATGTACTTTATTGTTATAGTTCGAGACCAAACGAGATAAAATATCTATCCACCTGTACTTTCCTTGAGCTGAGAATTTTTTTCCACATTTTATTCTTCAAAGTACGATTAAAACATTCCACAATACTAGCCTTAAGACCACTATGGGTTGAATAGTGGTTTATTTTATATTTTGACACCAGTGCTAGGAAATTAAAACTGTACAATTCCTTGCCGACGTCAGTGTGAAGGTTCACGCATGGACCTTTATCTTGAAAAACAACATTCATTGTATTAGTTTCATCCCTGCCACCCTTAGGTTTTATGGTCACAGCCCACGAATATTTAATGTAGTGGTCAAGAACAGCCAGAATGTACTTGTAAACTATAAATTTGGAAGCCTAAGAAATAATTTCAACCGTGTCTCCTTAGTATAAGTCCTTCAAAGCAAACACCCACATTATTCTTCGAGACCAGTATCACCTTGCAGGCCTGTGAAGCTCGCTAGCAGTCCTTTGAGGCCTCATCCTATGTATCTGTCTTCACACAATTCTTTGATGATGCTAGATATTTCATTTGTGTGCGAATTATTTCTGGCCTGCTGAGAGGCAACTAGTATATGTCTGTCTACAATTCGTCAACATCATTCCAGTAAACATATTCAGGTAGTCTCCCATCTTCCCTTTTCTTATGTAGATCTAGACCAGAACACGTGTATGACCCAAACAAATATGTGCACTCTATGCAACCATCTCCTCACAC
This sequence comes from Medauroidea extradentata, assembly GCA_003012365.1. Classification (NCBI taxonomy): domain Eukaryota; kingdom Metazoa; phylum Arthropoda; class Insecta; order Phasmatodea; family Phasmatidae; genus Medauroidea; species Medauroidea extradentata. The sequence goes on from PNEQ01055669.1 coordinate 18,640, forward strand.
AACTATGCACTCTCCACACAAGACTAGGCACTCTCCACATATGTCTAAGAACCCATTTACTTATGCTGTACATGACTCCGCACACTCTCCGCACGCTCCTCACGCTACGCACAAGTCTCCGCATGCTCCTCCTCACTCTCCTCACATCTCCTTACATCTCCATATACTCCACACATGACTACACAAATTCTGAATGCTTCAACCACCTTGAGAGCCACTATATTTCATTTATCATTAGTTCTGTTGTGAGGAAACTATGTTTAGTTAATTTTACTCAAGTATGACTTACACATTTTAGCTATCCTAAATTGAACTTAAAATAATACTCATCTCCAGTCCACTCACATCAGACTTTTACAATGGCTTATAATTTTCATACCATGGGTAGTAGGATTTACATTATTTTTTATCCTGCGACTAAAGTATTCTTCGCTTCCACTTATTATATATCAACATAAAATCACAGGACCCACATTGAACTAACCAGTTACAGCCTACAATTACCTAAGGCTAACCTCCAAGAATGACCTAATTTGACATAATGCGATCCATCAACCAACCACATAACTTTCAGTATGGGGTTATTTATCATAGTTTCCATTTTTCTACATTAAATTTCACAACAGAACTATATTTGAATTTGTTGTAGTAAATTATAATTCATTTACAGACATACATTATCAAACCATCATGCCACTCTATCTATCATACATCTGGCAGTATCCATAACACAACTCAACTTCTCTGATCAGTTTTACCTTAACATGCCTTTACGTGCCTCAGAAAACATAAGCGATCCTGACATCAACTAAAATTTAGGAATTTCAACCATATTACACAACCATAATTCAAGTGTACACGAACATATCTCTAACAGTCATATAGTTCAAACCTTAAATATCACGAAACATACCAACCACCCCATTTATTTTACTTTCACTACAGAAATATTACCAGACAGTTCAAGGAGGTAAGATACCATTCAATATCCACAAGAACAGGGTAGCAGTCAACTTATACAGCTACAGTCTACATAAAGAGACCAGCAAAATTGTCATCTAACAACTGAGCTAACTACTTCCTACCACTGAAACAACTATATAAACCATCATATTATTCATTCATCACATCAGTACTCCTAGTATAAACATACATACCACCCATTATATTTACCTTAAGAATGCATTACAAAGAGTAAAAGCAAATAAAAAAGATACAACCAAACTACATACATATCATATCATCTATCACTAAAACAAAACTTACATACAGTAATGAAACCCCTAAGGCATTTCATATCTCAGACAAAAATTCCACCATGAAGAATAAGCCAAACCTAAAAAAAAAATTATAATTTCAAAACCGAACACCATTGTGATTAAAAATAAACTCCTTAACCAGAAAATGAACTACAGACACAAACATTCAAAATACAAGCAATGTAAAACCTGCAGAAGAACTTCTCCCTATGCACTGCATGAACAGTACATAGCACCACAGGCACCGCACATAGCACCGCAGGTACGCACAAGCATTGTTCCCTCCACACACAACAATGCATGCATTTCCACAGGCACCACTATTTGTACTGCAGACACAATCATCATCATCTTCCCATCCATATCTTCCAACCACCAGAAGCATATACACTGAAGGCATTGGAAATGTCCCTCACCATATACACAACACTCTACACCCCTGTAAACATATCACCACATGTACATAGCTCCAAACCAAGCTACACATCACCCTCACAACTGCATACATATCTGTCTCTTCAGATTTTACATGCTCATACTTCAACACATGATACCCGCTCCTCAAAGGCTATACATGAGAAGCACATTTAGATGCGAATTATAAATAGTGGTGGTGAAACCAACAATATTTGACAAGCTGAGGCTCCAACCATGATGCTGTAATGTAGCTCGCTGGGCACGACTTCTCTCATGCTGACCCTTCAATAGAATGAAGGGTATGTACCTTTGCTGTGTCGATGATCCTCCATAAATCCAAATGGGGACCAACATGTCTCTTGATGCTAGAGTCATTCTGAGATCAGGCATGATAAACTAGCTATCTCCTCCTCAACATCATCGTCGTCGTCCTGTCTCTCACCTTATCCATCAGGGATAACAGAGCCTTTACGTCATCGTCGTCCTCCTCTCTTCCCCCACAGGCACTAAAGGTGCCACGACGATCACAGGATGCTCTATTTTTGGCCTTTTTGTCGGGAGCCCTGGAGAAGACAGCAGGTCACTTAGCTGACTCAGTAAATCCAACCATCGTTTCCTCATACCCATGTACACAAGTGCGCTGATGTAGACGAATCAGCAGTGGTGGTGGTGGTGGTGGTGTTGGTGGTAGTGATAAGGCTGGTGTTTCTTGAGAAGTACCTGCAATGACAGTATTGTACAGTTCGTCGAATATTTCGTCGTCGCTGCTGTCCTACACACATGTATTACACTCAACCTCCTACTGCAAACCGAAGCCCATAGAGCCCAGGAGCGACTACTCCTTGCTAGTCTCCAGTATGCATCCCCTACTCCCCAACCAGTGTGTTACAAGCCCACCCTCCTCCCTTCAAGTGGTCATAAATCTATGTCAGCACCTCAGGACCGACCACAGATACCATCAAGTCATCCTAGTGATGTGCAGGCCTCCACATAAAGCGAGCCACTACCTGGAGGGTAGGGGGTGAGCATGTGCTCAAGGGTCGCAGCGAAGTTCGAGAGTTACCCATCTTCGAGCTTAATTTCCCAGCTCATCAGACACCCGGGACAGTCCAGCACCCTGCAGACACAATGACGAATACAGTTACATGCCATAACCCAAAAAAATTATCACCTCAACATCTAACATGTTCAAAGTTTATGTGCACAGTCATCACAGACCTACCATTTCCAATCAAATACAATTTCTTATTAATAATTGCAATGAAATGCAGTTAAAAATATATTTGTTAATTCCTTTGTAAAAAAAAAGAGTACTTTACATTAATTAAATATAATGATCGATTTGCAAATCCAAATGTAATGTCTTACATCGAACCAAAGCCAACACACTAATACTATATTTCCTTTACTTTTCAAAACCTTCTCGACTGAATATGTATTTGGATGCTAGGTAACTTGAATTTCTTCACTGCAGAAACCTCTTTGAATATCTATGCCATCAACGTAGTAAGCCCTGGGTCCGTAGTGACGAAATTTCACCACTTTAAATATTTCAGTCTTTAAGTTTGATGGGCTAGTCCTTAGTAATTGTTTCCTTATTCACAGTGTTCAGACATAGTATCTAACTGTTACTTTAGGTTTGTGCAGGCCCAGTTTCTTATCATTTTTATAAACTGTTTGTAGTAAAGTGCTACTCTTGTCATCTACAGGCTTACTGTTCGTGCCCCGATGTACTTTGTGGTTTTATTTTCACGCAAGCTTGAGTAATATATCATCCAACTTGTAGCTCCCCTGTGCTGAATATTTTTGACACACTTTTCAATCTACAAAGTCTAATTAAATTGTTCCTCGATACTGGTCTTCATGCCCCTGTGGGTAGAGTAATGGGTTTTATGTTTCGGCATCAAGGCATAAAATGACTGAATGTAGAATATTTTGCACAGACCCACATGTGGATCTTATTACGGACCTCTATCATGAAAGTATAAATAAATATTAGCATAACAATTTTACCATTATAATTTACATATTTGCTTGTGACGACTCATTCTCTAAGCCACTTTGTACACCTAGTTAGAAAATAATAGACACTAAGATCTCACACTTATAATCAACTGATTCCTAGAGGCACTGGATAATTCTATGCTCCACCTGAGCGGGTCCTATCTGGTTCCTACAGGCTCCGTTAGATTCCCTTCACAGTTTCCCCGTGTAGCTATTCTAGTACCACAGTAAATGTGTTGAGGTTACATACAAAAATATGTATGTATCAATGAACACTTTTCAAACAGGGTGGACAGTACGATTCTCCTCACCATGCATACCACAGCCAGCTCAACAGCCTATATACTGAAAATCGTAATAGACTACAAGACAGGTAGGTAGTCACCCCAATGCACAAGCCATACATAAATGACTGAGACAGCTACCAGCCGCGTGTTGGGAGTAGGTAAGGTGGTATCTTGCGCACCTTCTCCCTCCCCGGGCCAACCCCTTCTGCTTGACTGTGAAGTAAGCTGGGGAGTCGCACCACGGGGTAGCCCAGAAACCACAGCCTGTCTGCCGGCTGTGATTGTTTTCACAAAGCGCTGCTGTGCTGTAAGGAAGTGGACAAGAAAATATGCTGGGGTGTGCCATGTACGGCTGCGGTAACTATTCGAAGAAAACGAGAGGAACTGATGAGAAATATTTTCGCTCTCCTGAAGAAGGTTTACTTCAAGAAAAATGGTTGCTAACTTGCAGACTAGACGACAATGTTAATGTCAACACTGGTGAGTAGGTGACATGAAAAATTAAGAATCATAAAGACATGAAGCTATTTTTATTTTATGTTCTGCAACATAAAAGCAATAACAACTACATTGGCACGCACGGCTACAGTGGAGCCCATAATTGGTATGCAGTGTTTTAGTAGCTGTTGTATTACAGTGAGATTTCAAGCGGTTATTCTGTCTTTACTGGTGGAATATCTTTACAAAAATTTCAAAGCATACTTGCATATTTTATTTTACAAATTCAGTACGCATTTTTTTTAAGATGTAGCAGCAGTGTTTAGTGTTTATTTTCGTAGATAAATTAAACTGAGTCCAGGTTTTAAAGCTTTGCATATAATATCCACATAACGTTCTGTAATAGGTAATAACAATTTGTGTACTAATTAATAACAATTTGTGTACTTAATTGTTATTATAAATGCCTACAGCAAACTAATCAAGGGCATGTTTTATGTTTGCTTGCCGTCATACTGTGTATTTCCACATTTTTCAAAGGTATTTATTGTTAAGTCAGATGTTTTCTTAGATACGCATGCATTTCGTCAAAACAATTTACTTCTTAAAAAAATTGAAATAAAATTGATCAGTGTTATTAGTTATTTTCAGAAAAAACTAATTTAATTTTTATTGTTATTAAAAACATTACATTTGAAATAGAAATATGTATTTATTAATGCTAAAGTTGCATAATTTCAGATTGAAATTTTCTGAGCGTAATTATTTTAGCGATAAGCATAAATAAGAAAATGGTAGATGTTATTGATCATTTGCAGTCTGTGTTTATAATACAATTAGCTGTCCCATTGCGGCTTCGCCTGCGTGTACTATAGAAAAGAGTTACTAACTTTTAGTAATACTATATTTTATATTATACTATATTCACTGTTTATCTTTAAAACATCAAATACAAACAGATTTGCCAAATCCACTGCGCTAAGCGTATTTTAATTGCAGAACTTCTTTTTTTTTTAATTCATCTTAATTTCTCTATAAAACAGCTGCCCAGCTGCGGCTTCCACCGCAAAACAGCTGCCCGGCATTTAACAGCTAGCGTACTCAATTACAGTGTAAAGAGCGCGCGCAATACGCTTGTATGATGTCATGTAATTCCCATCGCAAAGTCTTGCACGGGATACGAACCCGTAACCCCACCCCCTCCCACATCCCAAACTTTATACAATACCTGAGTTGTAAGCGAGTGTTTTCCTCGCTTTTTTTTCGCGGTCGCAAATTAGATAAAAACAATCCTTGATGCGGATTATATATCATGCTAAAATTTCAGCTCGATCGGTGCAGAACTTTTTGAGTTTTTGAAGCGTACACAAACCAACATAACATATATATATATATATCGAGAGAGAGAGAGAGAGAGATTACTCTAACCCTCTGCAACGTTTTTCACGGACTGCTAGGAAGTCCCCTTAAAGTTTGTATTTTTCACCCTTAATGGGTGAGAAATAATTATTTTACCATTCGTATACATAGCAAATTGACGTGGAAATCTCTGTAATAGCCCGTCGGGTTCTATAACTATGTAGACCATATTAAAAAATTAAATTTTCCTCTTTAACCCCCTTCCAAATCCGAATTAAAAAAAAAGCCTGAATATACGTTTTGCGTCCAGCTGCAACTAAATTAGTACATATGAAATGAAATTAGCCTAATTAAATAACATATCCCCACCCCCGCAACTCCACAGACTTAACTACAATTTATTCAAGACAGGCCATGAGAGTTATTTCGCGTTTACAGGCTATAGTTCAAAAAGATTTAACTGTAAGCAAGAAATAAAAAGGAAACAAATTTTGAACTGTTTCAGGTGTTACGAAAGATTATTCTTAAACACGTTTTATTTTTATAGACTTTCAAGGACGATTTTTGAAAAATCCTGATATTACTTTATAGGTATTTGCGTAAGCTTCATTTTAAAGAAAAAATCACTTCGATATCTCAGGTGGTTTAAGAGGAAGAGAGGATTTAATGTAAACGAATTAAACGGCTTTTCACCTCCTTAATATAAAAATTTCGAAAAATCCTGAAATATGTTTCTAGACATTTGTATTTGCGACCTAACGAAGTGAATAAGACGACGATAGCCCGTCGGGATCGAGAAATATCAAAGATTTGCAAAAAATACATTTCACCCAGTTTCACCACCTTAATAGCTGAATTTCAAAATGTCCTTTCTTAGTGCGCGCCTACGTCAGAAGGGGAAACTTCCCTTAAAATTTCACGTTTCTAGGTCCAGTGGTTTGGGCTGGGCGTTGATGATGAATGAATGAGTCAGTCAGTCAGTGAGTGGGGCACTTCCTTTTATATATAGAGATGATAGTTAAAAACCAATGGTTTTGTGTTAAGCGCGAAGAAGAGTGCTCGAAAAAGGACAGATAAAAAAATGTATCTATGTCACTGTTCGCTAATGTTTAGCAAGTTTAATGGTGTAGTCGGCATTAGTTTAATTTTTTGTTGCAAAATTTAAATAAATAAAATACAAAACTCGATCTAATTTGATAGTAATTGAAAATGTTTGTATTTCAACTACAAATTATGTGGAATTAAATTTGTCCATTCGCTATCAACCATACAAGAAGTGAGTAAATCATAGGGACCCATGATTTTCGCGAAAAGATTTTTGCCCCAGTATGTTTCAGTAAATTAAGTAGGATCCTATATATTTGCGACTCGGCTTCACGGCCAGTGACTGGATGTTTTGCCATCAAGCGTTTTGAGTTTCTACCCATTAATCAAAGACGTGAGGTGTTGCCGAAACCTTATACTGATTGACACAGTCAATGAGACACGTCCCCGCACAAAGACACGCTGCCAGTTACTTTGCAGTAGTAGTATATGTGCACGTAAGGCACTGAAACAAATTGAGGCAAAAAACTTTTCGCCGAAAACAGGCGTCACTACTCTATGCAGTAACAGTATATTCAGTTACTGTTAGTTTTTTTTTTTCAGGGGGTGATTTCAAAAGTATTCAGTTTATCTTGAACCACAGGACTTATGATTATTACGAAAATTTGCATAATTTAAATCTTAACTTCATCATTAATTTTCGTCTGTGGCTGTCTTTGCATTGAAAGAAAATTTTTGTAAACTTTCATAAAGTTATACATTCGTTAGAATCAAGCTACAGAAGTAGGCCTACCTTACTTTTAGTTTATGTATGTGCAATTTTCATTGTAGCTTTTTACCTCTAATTCTATTACCAGTCTTTGTTTTATTTTCAATATTAATCATTAAGAATTGGTAACATTTTGCTTTGGTGAAAAAAAATTCCTAATTTTTTGTATTTACCGAACGTTGCGTAATATTTACTCATTGAACAGTTTAAGTTTTCTGCGAGTAATATATTTTCGGATAAAATATATTTCACCTAATCATGAATAAGAGTCGCATTTGTTCACTTTTTGATGAGACACTAATAAATGTAATGTAATTATGTACAAAACTATAAAAAAAACCTGCAAGACAGTAACACAGACTCTCTTACTCTTATGAGCACAGTGTTCCATACAGAGGTGCTGCTCCAGAAAATTAATGGTTTTATTCATAAAACAGTAATGTTAATTCCGCTACACTATATAAAAATAGCTACTGCTAATTATATGGGACGTAATACGTTTTGTGCATTAGTTACTCATTCAGTGTCACAGTAATATAAGTACGGTAAAGACGCAAGGATAAAGTTATATATTTTCCACTACTTAAGCACTACAAATGTGTGTTTCAGAAAAAGTTAAGCCATTAGGAAAAAATCGCACAATACTTTATAAAAATTCTAACATATGAGACCACTGAAAATTTTTACAAGTATACACTTGTCTAAGTGCTATAACATATATATCTCATAGGCACTTGCACCATTTTATTTCAGAGCAAATTATGTTATTTACTTCCTTTAAATAGTTTTCACTATCTTTTTAATGCTAAAACAGTTCGTCTTTTGTCTGATATCTGTGCCTATACCATGGGATAGTTCGGTACATATATAAAATACCGAAATTTATGGAAGCATACCCCGTTATTCTCTTATTAATAATCAAGAAACACAGAAATACTTGGGTAAAAATCATGTCTAATTGGTTTAAAAAAACAGCGTAAACTTAACTGTTGAAATATTTTAGCATGTTTGGTTATCTGTCTGATTATGGGTAGTGTAGTGTAGTCAGTAAAAAAGCAACAAATTCTCGTTCTCTGTACATTATCAAATTATTAATTCCTTTTCAGCAAGAATTTGCTCAGAGCATTTTTCTGCCGAAGATTATCACAAATCTTTAAAAAGTACTTCTGCAGCATTCGCCCCAGAAATGCAGGAAAATCATAATCGATGCCCTTCCTACACTGAAGTTACCAGCTATACACCATTACGGTAATTCGGCTGACAAGAACGAACGGCGTGCGAGACAAGAAAGACGAAAAAGGAAAAACCTGGTTAAAGAAATTCTTCTTAATGCTACCCAACAGCTCAACGAAGAAATGGACACAACAAACGAAGCATGTTTTCAACCTATCCCAGTCAATCAAGTACCAGTAATTAACTCAGAAGACATTCGCGAACCAAAGGACAATGAAATGGACCCTGCTGCAATTTCGTCTATGGTTGAAATATCTGAACTCGTCTTACACGAACTAAAACAAAAATATTATGTCTAGAAGAAGAAAACAGGATTGCCAAGGGTGAAGTAGAAAAGTTGCTGATTTCTAACAAAGAACTACAAAGCGAGAAATGCATTATTCTACAGGAGCTCAAACCAGTAAAATCAAAAGGTAAAAAAGAATTACATAAATTGAAAACCATTTTATCAAAATATTTTACTCCAGGTCAGATCAGAGTTATGTTAGGAAATAATCGACGCATAGTGTGGTCTTCAGAAGATGTTTCAGCTGCGATATCTCTCCGAAGCGTAAGCCCAAAGGCGTACAGATATTTACGAAACAAACTAAAATACCCTCTCCCAGCTGTCAGTACATTACAGAAATGGGCAAATAAACTATCTTGCTCTGAGGGTCTACTAAAAGATGTTCTTCTTAACATGAAGAAGAAAGCAATGTCATATTCTGAATCCGAACGCATCACTGCTCTTTCCTTAGACGAAACGATGATATAAAATATGATTTGCTTTGATACAGCAAAAGAAAAAAATTGTCGGACCTTTCAAATCGGTCCAAGTGGTCATGGCGCGAGGTGTAATGTCGAAATGGAAACAACCTATTTATTTCAACTACGACACACCAATGACTAAAGATATTTTGCATTATATTGTTAAAAAGCGTGGCTTTAACACTGTAGGGCTAGGAGGAGCTGGCCTGCGACTTTCACTACTTTATGGGACAGGAGGACGACGACACGTAGACTCTCGACATAAGGGGGCTTCTCCACCACCTGGCCAGTAATTTATACGACTATTTAAGAACACATGCATGGCGGGCCAGGATTGCCATACTTTTGGGTCACT